>JBBPTI010000140.1:0-21824 GCA_038093995.1 Tylopilus aff. callainus | reverse complement strand
GTAAGTAATCGGGGTCATAGTAAGAGGAACCATGGAATATAGAAAAAGAAGCGGATATCACCACAGAGAGTCCTGACTCTCTACATCCGCTGGGGACTTAGATACTGACTGTCCCCAGTCAGGTATGCGGGCTGACCAATTGGTTTATGGCGTCCAAAGTGGGACAGCTAAGAGTACGTGTGTGCCAGTGCAAAACTCTCAACTCTACTACCACTACCCACTCACCTGTTCGTCACGACTCACCATGTCCCAATTCAAGAGCCGACTCAACCACCACCGTTCCCTAAATGACACTGGGGCGGCACTTCGACAGGCCACATGCTGAAACAACCCTTAGACTGGGCTGCTTAGTGAGCTGTGTGACAGCGGAGGTAAGGCGAGTGACTAGAGCTACGTGGGAACCCAGGCGTCGACTGAGGACTAAGGAGAAAACCCAGAATAACTCGAATGAGGTTCTGGGGCTCAATTGAGAGGCTATTTATATGGTTACAGGATGTTTGTACGTATTGTGCCCTTAATACTACGTTTAGGTTCTTTAGGGCGAGTGTGGGAACGAGGGGGTTACGCTACTGGCCAGGTACGAGTCATGGGGAGTCACTGCACTGGTTTGCGCAGCCCGGGTGCCGATGGTGCGAGATGGCGTGATAGTGATGTGATATGGCATAGTCATGATGTCATCGGGCTGTGCAAGGGGCTGGACCTGCTTACTAAGGTAAACACAGCTTTGCGCTGCCATCGTGTGGCATGTGAATGCTGTTAGTTAGCGGGGCCTGTGGTTGTATCGCTGTTCAGGAGAGGGGTGGAAAAATGGGAAAAAGATAGGGGCGTGAGCGAGGGCGTAACACTACCCCCCAACTAAAGCTGAACCTCCGGGGCAGCAACGGGAAGAGACCGAGCGAAGAGAGCGGCGAAGGCGGACCAGGTGAGAGGACGGGGAGCGGCCGGATGAATGCAATGGAAGTCGCGGATGGCATCAGGGCAATGGGTAAGATTGGAGGCCGGCTCCCACGTGCGATCATCGGCAGAATAACCTTTCCAGTGGACCAGGTACTGGACGCCCCGGCCGCGGAAGCGCAAATCAAGGATAGAGTTGACTTTGTATTCGGTGTCGCGATTATCGGTGATGAGTGCGGGGCCGGGGCGTGGGTCTGGCTGGGACGGAAGTGGCGGTGAGTACGGTTTGGTCCGGGAAATATTAACGACCGGGTGTATTTTAATGTAGGAGGGAAGGCGGAGATGAACGGCATTTGGCCCCTTCATTCCAATAACCGGAAAAGGCCCCACCCAGCGATCTGTGAGTTTCCGACAGGGGAAGGGAAGAGTGAGGTTATCGGTGGCCAACCACACCTTATCCCCAGTGACATAAGAGGGGGCCGGGCTATGGTGTTTGTTCCCTTCAATGCTCATCCGTTCTCGGGTTGTCTCGAGATTGGCTCGGGTCTGATCTAGAACTTGTTGGTAGTCCCGTGCCACCGCTGAGGCAGTGGGTGATTTGGTATCCCGGGGTTCCACACCCATCCTGGGCTGATACGTGTGCGTGACCTGGAAAGGAGAGAACTTTGAAGCAGACGACTGCTTCGCATTCAGGGAGAACTGGGCCAGTGGCAACCATCGTGCCCAGTCGCTTTGTCGTTCAGCACAGTACATTCGTAAATAAGAACCCACTTCTCTATTCATCCGTTCTGTTTGGCCATCCGTCTGGGGATGGTGAGCCGTAGACTTCTTCACGGTTATTCCTAACTGGGAGCAGAGGGACATCATAAGGGAGGCGGTGAACTGGGGTCCCCGGTCAGAGACAATGGAGCGGGGAAGGCCATGGTGCTTCCACACATGCGTCAGATAGAGATCTGCTAGATCTGATGCTGTACACGTCTTTTGGCACAGAATTAATTCGACTTCTTTGGAGAAACGGTCCACCACTGTTAAGATGGCGTCATATTGATCGGTAAGGGGGAGATCGGTGATGAAATCCACGGAGATGTCTTCCCAGGGTCTATCAGGCACCGGCAGAGGTTGTAGTTCTCCTCTTGGTGGTTGATTGGTGGACTTTGCCCGAGCACACCACGTGCAGGCTTTTACGTACTCTTCGACATCTTTTCTCATCCCAGGCCAGCTATAGAATCGGGTAAGTAATTCCAGAGTGTGATGAACGCCGGGATGGCCGCAGACGACGTGATCATGATGGAGGGTGATGATTCGAACACGGAGATTGGGTGGTATGTAGATCCGATTGTTCCTTTTGAGTACCTGATCTTCAATTTTGTACCCCTGTGCCATTAACTTCTTGAGGGTGGCTTCGGGGAGCCGCATGGTCCTGTGTGAGATTTCATCGGTCAGTTCGTCCCCCGGGGTTACCACTTCCACCGTTTGCTCTCCTCCTTGCACCTGTTGAATCTGCTCCAGAGGGATTACCAATACTTCTTTATTGTCCTGTGCCCCCTCAGCAACTAAGTCTGTCCTTTGAGACAACGCATCCGCTTTCGTCATTAAGGCCCCGGCTTTATGGCACCATTTGAAATTGAACCGAGAGAGGTATTGGGCCCAGCGGGCCTGCCGTCGATTGAGATCTTGGTGCGTCATGAACCAGGTGAGGTTCTGATGATCATTCCAGATTTCGAACTCGTGAGTTGTTCCTTCTAGGTAGTGCCTCCAGGTTTCAAGTGCCGATATGACGCTTAGCATCTCCTTGTCGGCGATGGGATAGTTTCGCTGTTCTGGGGTCATGGAGTGGGAGGAGAATGCCACGGGGTGCCAGCGATCTCCTTTCTGAACCGAGAGAACGGCTCCTACTGCATGGTTACTGGCGTCACTTTCTAACCGATAGCGAGAGTCATTATCCGGGTAGGCGAGGACCGGTGCTGTGGTAAACGACTGTTTTAGTTTCGAGAAGACTTCCTCACACTCCGGAGTCCACTCAAAGGGTACATCCTTCTTCGTGAGATCGTGTAGGGGGCGTGTGATCTTGGCGTAGTCTTTAATAAAACGTTGGTAGAAGTTAGCTAGCCCGAGGAAGGCACGATTCTGTCGAAGTGTGGTCGGACTTGGCCAATCCCTTACGGCTTTCACCTTCTGTTCATCCATAGCTACCCCGGTTGGCCCGACAATCATCCCTAAAAACTCCACGGTTGCTACTGAGAAGCTGCACTTTTCTGGTTTCATGAAGAGGTCGTTCCTTTCTAACCATTCTAACACTTCCCTCACCCTCTGTTCATGGGCGGCTTGGTCTGGGTTCTTTGAGAAGATCAATAGGTCATCGATATATACCACCACATCCGGCATATCCGCGAACAGATCGTTCATCATGGTCTGGAAAGTAGCGGGGGAATTGCATAATCCGAAGAACATTACCGTGGGTTCGTACGCTCCCCTGTGACAAACGAAAGCCGCCTTCCACTCGTCTCCTTCTTTGATCCGCACATTATTGTACCCCCATTGGAGATCCATCTTGGTGAAGAGGCGTACTCCTTTCAGCTTGTTGACGAGTTGCGAGATCAAGGGAAGCGGATAGTTATTCCGGATGGTGTGTTCGTTAAGGTAGCGGTAGTCCTGCACCATCCGCTTCCTACCATCCTTCTTTGGTACGAAGAACACCGGGGAGGTTTGTTCGGACTTAGAGGGTCGAATATACCCCTTCCTTAGCTGATCGTCGATGAAGTCATCCACTTCCTTCTGTTCCTGCGGACTTAGCGGGATGATTCTTCCCTTCTTTGGACGGAAGGAGTCCTTTAGATCGATTGCGTGGTCCCACGGCTTTTGGAGGGGCATTCACTCGGACTCTTTCTGGGAAAACACCTTCCTGTAACGATGGTATTGTTTTGGGACAAGTGATAGCGATTCCCGCTCTTCTCCTTCGGCATTAATCTGTTTATCCCGGCTCCTCTTTTCTGCGTGGATGGCCTCCCCTACGTCCTGCTGATGGATTATCCGGGTGCTCCGCTCATAGTTGCAGGTCTCTGGGCAATCGGCAAAGTGAACCTCCCCGCTTTTCCAGTTAATTCGGGGGTTGTGTTCCTTAAGCCACGGGTACCCTAGGATGAGGTCATTGCGTCCGATATTTGATATGTACACCCGGAGCAATTCTTTATGCCCGTTGAAATCGCAGTAGACTTCAACTTCCTCCGTTATCCTTCCTCCGGCATTTTCCGACCCGTCGGCATTAAAAACCACAATTGTTCGGCAGGAGGTTAGCGTGGGGATTCGGTGTTTTCGGATGAAGTCCTGACTAATGAGCATTAGATTTGCCCCACTGTCAATCAGGGCCTCCGCATTGGTGTATCTGTCCAACGGCTTGGGTTTAATCTGTACGGTTAGTTTTATTTCCTTTCCTTTGTGTATTACCCTCGTATACATATTCGGAGTTTCTGGGATTTGCTTGACGGATTCAGGGGAATTAAGCACAGTTTTAGTATCTCGGTCCCTGCCGGGCTTGCTAGGAGACCCCCCTGGACCAGTTATGTTAGATACTAAAATAGTTAGCATGGTTACAAGTTTCGTTAGTTCCGTCAAGAAAAGAGTATTATCAGCCCGTGAGACACCCAGATCGTCTCCTAGGCTCTGCCTTTTTCCTTCTGCTCTGTCTTTGCACTGGGAAAATCCTGTTCTTCAACTGGGGTGACCTTTGCTTCGTCGGGCGCCAGGGCTATCCTTCGGGCCATTCTTTTCCGGCAACTGAAACGATGTCCTCCTCCGTGGAAATGACATTCGGGGCATTGGTTCTTCAGCTTCTTACAGTTCCGGGCCATGTGGCCGGTTCCCTTGCAGTTGAAACACTTCCCCAGGCTTCCCTTTATGGCGAAGACCTCTTCTTCTTCGGCTTCTTCAAGGCGATCTACCTCCATTCGGTCCCCGCGGGATTGATACTGCTGTGGGCAGCCCCTAATGAACGTGAGGGCTTCCATGGTGCATCCCACGTCGTGGATATTCTGTAGATAGGCAGCGGGGGTAGACTTTCGTGCGCCTTCCTTGAATATCTGGAGGATGATGTGGCGAGCGGTGTTTCGTTTGAGAAGACGGATGGTGTGGCTGTCGTCAATCTTGGCCATCTGGTAAAGGGCCTCCCACCGGACTAGAAAGTCGTCAGTCCGGAGGGTGCCTTGGCGGAGTTGTTCCAACTGGGCGACGGCCCAATCCTTCTGATTTACCGATCGGAAGAGGCTTTCCATTTCCTGCACTAATTCGTCCCACATGTAGCTTTGTCCGCGGCGGAGCCGCGTTTGGGCAAAGGGTCCGGCTTTCGGTCCTTTGAGCTGGGAGAGCACTGCTGTCACTGCCTCGTAGCTTTTCGGCAGGATTGTCAATCAGTTAGTGTGGAGCCATGCCTTAATCTTGGCCCACCACTCTTCGAACTTGGCGATGGATCCCTCGTAATCTCCGGGATCGGCGAACACCTCTACCTTTCTGGCCGCTTTTCCTCCGGCAGCTGCGGCACTGTTTAGATTATTCACCGTCTGCTCTAGCGCGGCAACGTCTTTCAGCAGGGCGGCGGTCTTCTTCTGCTCTTCGATACATCCGTTGTAGAGCTGCTGGTTCTGTTTGGTCAACGTGGCGAACTCTGTGGCAACAGCGGCAATCTTGTCCTCCCACGTGAGGTTCGGGTCGGTGAGGATTTGGAGAGTGGATGCCGACATAATGGCGTGCTATATGCGTCTTCTTGATCTGAACTCTTTTTCCATCTCTTATCGCCCAGGTCCTTCTTCTGTATTCTTCGATCATGGCTGGGTGCCTTGTTGCCTTATATGGGATGGATCTGACCGGCGTTATCTGTGGTCGGCTGATCGGTCTCGGTTGGTTCGGTTTGTCCTCCTTCCGTCGGAGTCGCATAAACAGTTGTCCTATGTTGAGTCACTCGGGGTGTGAGAAAAAGAAGTTCTATTCAATAGCTACCAGCCGTAATTTTGTTGCGGCTGTTCTTCTTTGGCGTGGATGGCTTGTCTTTCGTAGCCGAAGGTGAAGGAGTAGGCCCCTTCGCGGATAGCTATCTGAAACTAAAATGAGGTGGAGATAGGCGAAAAGAAGATGGTGAATTTGAATTGTAGCAGGGGCTACAAGAAGTCAGCTAAAGATAATAAGGGCGGTGCAGAGATGCGCGAGGGCGTAGGCGTCCCGGACCGTTATCTGGTCGGACGAGGGTGGCGGCAGCGTTGCGGCAGGCAGCTCTAGCTGCAGCGATTCTTTCTCGGCGTGCAAGGTGGGCTTCTTCTTTCAGGTATCTCTCACGGTTTTCCTGCCAACGACAGTACTCTTCGTCGAGGCGGCGGCAGGTCTCAGGTGAGGTGGGGTCGCAGTAGGGACCCTCGAGGTCGTTGGGGTCGATGGACTCAGGCGGCGTCGACTCTCTCTTTAGGGAAGGGGCAGGGGACGGTGGTAGTACTAACTCCTCCTCCTCTTCCTTCTTTACTTCTCGATATTCCCCTACTAACCTCCTCTCTCTCTGGGTGGCGGCGGAGGCGGGGTCGAAAACTTGGGCGAATAGGCATGGGTGCTCTTTTACAAAGAGCTGGGCACTGGCAGCAAGGGCGGCAAGGTCAAGTGCGTGCTCAGGACGCGGGGCGGAGATCTGGGCTGGGTTCACTGGGGCAGAGGGCTGTCAGTAACGACGGCCGATGACTCTGCGGAGCTCACTACTGATGCGTGCTTCGGGGTGGCGGCGGCGATGGCGAAGCGAGGTGAGATTCGAGTTATTATGAAACAACCCTTAGACCGGGCTGCTTAGTGAGCTGTGTGACAGCGGAGGTAAGGCGAGTGACTAGAGCTACGTGGGAACCCAGGCGTCGACTGAGGACTAAGGGGAAAACCCAAAATAACTCGAATGAGGTTCTGGGGCTCAATTGAGAGGCTATTTATATGGTTACAGGATGTTTGTACGTATTGTGCCCTTAATACTACGTTTAGGTTCTTTAGGGCGAGTGTGGGAACGAGGGGGTTACGCTACTGGCCAGGTATGAGTCATGGGGAGTCACTGCACTGGTTTGCGCAGCCCGGGTGCCGATGGTGCGAGATGGCGTGATAGTGATGTGATATGGCGTAGTCATGATGTCATCGGGCTGTGCAAGGGGCTGGACCTGCTTACTAAGGTAAACACAGCTTTGCGCTGCCATCGTGTGGCGTGTGAATGCTGTTAGTTAGCGGGGCCTGTGGTTGTATCGCTGTTCAGGAGAGGGGTGGAAAAATGGGAAAAAGATAGGGGTGTGAGCGAGGGCGTAACACATGCCAGAGAGTTCAAGATGTGATAGGTCAAGCAGAGGCAGTCACGAAGTCAATGCTGGATGACCAGGACGAGTTGGAGGAGGAGAAGACAATGTGGATGAAGGAATTCAGGATGGCATTGGTGAGTTGTAAACTACTCGCAGTGGTACTGTTCGCTGATAGCAAGGGCAGGATGTGTTAGAGTTGGCCCAAGACGAGGCTGACACACTCCAGCTTGACATGGACCCAGATCCGGAAGTAAGCCAGGTGCTCCATGTGGCAGAGCTGACGTGCACAGACTGGACCGAGAGGAGAAAGGCGGCCCCACTGATACCGACGCAAGACATGGTGATGGAGGTCAAGGAGGTGGAGCAAACGGTAACCACGGAGAAGCGGGCATTGTCGGTGGACGCGCAGTCCACAACATCATCGCTAAAGGTGCGTGGTAAGTTACTCAACCGCTGGAGCAACACTGACCTGGAATAGCGACTGCGGACGGACGACGAGCAAGGGGAAACGGTGCCCGCCCCCAAGAGGCAAGCCGAGGCAACGTGGCAGATGGGAATGACACTGGTGCGCCATGTCTGCGAGTTGTGTGCGAAGGCGGGCATCCCAGAAGGATGCGAGACAGGAGCTGGGGTCGCCTGCACGCAGTGCCATAGGCTGAAGGCCCAGTGTAGTTTTGCGGCGGGTCGGTCAGGAGCGAGGAAGACCAATCAGGTGGAAGTGGTCATAGAGACCACTCGAGGTAAGTGTCTGCCGCCTAGTGGTAACTCATACTAATGATTATCAGCTGGATGGCCGATATGACCAACCACCAAGGCTGGCCCAAGCAAGTGGGCCCCCTCCATTTTGTCTGACGATGACGAGAGTGTGAGTGAGGAGGATGTGCTGGTGCGGAGCAAGGGGAAGGGGAAGGCACCCACGATGGCGAGGTCTGAGTCATCCGCGGTCCAGAAACGATGCCAGGGCCTGGTCCGCCGTCTGAACACAGTGCAAGCGGAACTATTCCAGATCCACGCAGACTTCAAGGCTCTGGAAGTTGCACAGGATTTGGTGATCGCAGAGGTGGGGAAGATAGTGGCAGAACTAGAGGAGATGGACGTGTAGTCAGTCCACCATAGATAGTCTGCCGCTCGTGTTGTATATATCCAACTCAATGGTATCCATTTTGGTCTGCAGAATGAAAGAAAAGAGAAAAGAAAGGAAGGAAATCTATGTAGTGATTGTGGGGTGCTGCCCGACTTGTCTTCATCGGTCAGCTTTCGTCATCTTCATAGCTGGACTTCCCTTGGACTTGACGGCGGTATGTTAGTGTCGAATGAATCGGTCCAAGGTAAAACAGGCACCGTGTCTAGTGCGCGGTCGAAGGTCAATATACAAATAGCTGGTTTGCATGAGTGAGACATGGAGAGAAGAAAGGAAATGACAGAGCAATGATCTGTTTCTAAATAATAGGATTGTCTGTTGGATCTTTTTAGCTTTTTGTTTTTCAAATAGAGAGACGGAATAGGGGAGACTAAGTAGGTCACCAGACTAATCCCGGGGTGAAACAGAGAGAAGGAAATATGGTTTCTTGCATGTGGTCTCGTGTTACAATCTATTCTTCGTCAGAGACATTCATCTCTTCATCTTCTGGACCCTCTACTGTATCTCCCTCAAGACGATCCAACTCTTCTTTGTCTAGACCAGTAAGCTGCATGACCGGTGTTGTTGAGCGGAATCGGAGGTGATAGGAAACAAGCCAGAAGGCAGTGTAACGAAGCTTGGAGACGGAACCATCCAACTCAGCCAGAAGGTATGATCCTCCGGTAGTCCAGCGAAGAACCACCATTGGACCTAGGTATCTAGGCTTCATCTTCTGGTTGAGCTCCTTTTCAATCCGCGAATTCTGGACTAAGACCAGGCTTCCCAGGTAGAAGTTGAAGTCTTTGATATGGGTCTTGTACACGGCTTCAAAGTGCTTGACAGATTCGAACAGAGCTTTGAGAACATGGTCACGAATTGCCTTCAGGTCATCGCAGCACTTTTGTAGCTGCTGCACTCTCCAGGTGATTAAGCTGGAAGAAGATAGTGGGTCTGTATCAGGGAGAGGGACAAGGTAAGTAGCTTTGGTGATATCAAATGGAAATAATGGCTCTACACCATGAACCATAAAATACGGTGATAGTCCGGTAGTCCGGAGAATAGTTACCCGTTCGGCCCAAAAGACCAAGTGCGCTATGGTATGCCAGTGCAACTCCCCCCCATGGGAACTTTTGACGATGGCCTCCCGGACATCGTAATGACGCTGTTCGACCATGCCGTTCGCTTGGGAGTTGTAGGGGAAAATGCAGATGTGCCGGATGCCATACCGCGTTGCGAGCATATCTAGAGCTTGGACGAATGTGGGACCATTGTCAGTAATAATCTCGGTAAGTGGACCCCACCGGCAAAGAATATCCTTGAAAATAAATGAAGCCAGAGCGGCTGCGTTCTCTGACCGGAGCATACGCCACTCCAGGTACGCAGTGAGCGCGCAGCGGGCTTGAACGATAAAACGGTACCCGCCAGAGCAGGGCATGAGCATAGTATCGATGTGGACCTTATGAAAGAGTCCTCCAACAATAGGGACGGTAGGTGGAATATGGAGGTGGCAGGTTTGACGGAGTTGGCACTCGTGACAAGTTCGGATGAACCACTTGACATCGTCAACGAGGCATGGCCACCAGAAGCGGAGCAGGAGATGAGTCTGGACTGTGAAGACACCTTTGTGCCCGAGGTCATCGTGGGCTTCCTGAATTAGTCTATACCACCAGTGCTCCAGCATGACAAGTTGATGGTGTCCATGTTGTTCATGGCGCCATAGAGAACCGTTGAGTATAAAGAACCTGGTAGCTGAATTAACAAACAACTGAAACGCCGTGTTAGTAAGGTCAGCAGGGCGGACTCAAGTTTCAAGAAATGAATGAATAGTACAGATGCGGTCCTCCTTAGCAAGTGCTTTGGGGGGCTGGGGGATCGGAGGTGAAACCGGCACTACATTTGGCTCCAAAGCAGAGGATTCGAAGATAGATGTGAAACGAAGTAGGGGAAGACCGGTGATGTTCTGGAAAACTGAAAAACCGGAGGAAGATGACCGGTACGGAAGCGGAGGATGACCGGTAGGAACGGAGGTAACACGGTCATTGAGAAGGCATACAGTGAAAGAATAGGCATCATCTAGCCAGTCCTTGACATCTGCATCCTCAGGCGGATCATCGTTGGAGCGAGGTCGCCTCGAGAGGCTGTCGGGACTGGCGTGCTTTTCAGCAGGGATATGATGAAGCTTGAAATGAAAGAGAAGGATACTGGCGATCCAACGATTGATGGTTGCGTTTGGTTGTAAGTCCGGGTTATTAATCATACCCTTGACATACTTCGCATCCATTTCTACGACGAGGTTAGTGACTCCAAAGATGAAAACGTGGACTGCTTGAAGTGCCCGGAATAGTCTGTATAACTCGAGCTTGGCCTGAGAGTAGCAGCTCTTGACCAGAGTAAGGCTAATAGAACAGAATCGGTTAGGATATCGTTTGCTGTCCTCCCCTTCCTGAGAGAGGATGAACCCTACGGCGATGTAGGATGTGTCAATGGTGAGAATAACTTCCAGGCCAGACTCGTAATCCAGGCACCGGAGTGCTGGGGACTTAATGATCTCGTCCTTCAGACGAGTCATTGTGGTCCGCTGCGCGTCGCCCCATTCAAAGGGCATGCCTTTCCTAGTGAGGTTTACAAGAGGATGAGAGATAGAAGCGAAATCTTTAATAAAAATGTGGACTACGCCGCAGGTGCCCAGAAACCCGCAGACTTGGGTAAGATTCTGGCATTCAGGCCAGTCATGTATCTTTTGAATTTTCGCCTCATGCAGGACGCAGCCCTCGGAGGTACACTTGTGACCGACAATCGTTGCGGTCAGAGCGGCGAGGACGAATTTCTTGGCGGAAATGGTAACATTGACGTTTTGGAGGTGTTGGAGGATTCTGTGGACAACGATTAGGTGATTCCAAATGAATTTCTGGATACCCGGGTTCTCCGGAATGGTCTCGTATGAGCCATCTGGACGCTGGTAATGGGTGGTCTTGGACTTGATCGGTAGATCGTTGACAAACGGCATTGTATAATGTGGAATCTCGTCCTGTAGGATAAATGCCATGTCAGCTTGGTATACTTGGACTGCGTTGGTATGCCCCATCGGAAGGGTGGTAAGCTGGTGCGGTCCAAGCGGACTATTAAATGTTGTCATGTCACGGGATTCGACATGCAATGGGCACTGGTCATATCCTGCAAATAGATCCATTATACCATATACCAAATAGCCTCCAAATGATTCTGCAAGGTGTTCGACAAAAGGGGGGATGGACGAGTCCCGGATGGTTATGGCATTGAGTGGTTGGAGGTCATGGACTAGCCGGAGCGTCTTCCCATCCTGTTTGAGCATGCAAAACCACCGGGAGTAGTAGGCAGCGGCAGATGGTTCATACACTCTGGAAGCAATCCGGTCTTTGATGATCTGTATGGTCTGGTCCCATGCCTTCAGAGGAACCGGAATATTGTGGAGTATCCACGGAGTGTGGGGCACAGTCAGAATTTTGACAGGAGGGAAGTATCGTTCATCAAGATGACCTCGCTCGGTTGGAACCCAAGTGAAAGCCATCTCATGATTGCAGACTATCCACTGGACTAACTTGATTTCCTCTCCCCATAGCCAGTTGGCAGGGTCGAGGTTGAGAGCATCAGCGCATTCCCATGTAAACCAGACTCTGGGGACGAAGTCCGGAGAGTGAGTAGGCAACGGTATGAGTCCGGCAAGCGGATCATCAGGTAGCTAGCACAGCATGCGGAACTCCTCCTCAAGAGGGGCCATGACTGACCAAATCTTTTTAGCTACTGGCTTGTAGGCCAGGGAATGGGTTAGTGGATCAAATCGGTAAGATGAAGTGAAAGCAGAAATATGAGAAGAGGAGAGAGAAGTCTGAGTAGAGGAAACGAATTCGTATAGTCCGGAGCGGTCTGTGTAGTCTGGAATGGAGATGGAAACTGTATGCAGAGGTGAGCAAGTTAAGGAAAATGACGGAGACGAAGAAATTATGTGGGAATCTCCCCAACCGGTCGGTGGATCATCGATATCTAAAAACCCATCTCGATGATGGATTTGTGATTGGCACATCCGAGTCCACACCGGCAACGCGGACATCCTTCGGTCCATGGATGTATCAGAAGCTTGTAAGACTTCCCGGAGTTTGGATCACGAAGTGTGATCGTCTGTGACCCATCCGGGAAATCTTCTGTTGTGGTGCTCAATAAACAATGGAAGGGACGACTGAGTAGGAGGTCAAAGTTGGCACGGGGGACAACTTGTACTTGAAGGTTAATTTCTCCTGCCCCGAAATCGAGCCAGAGATTCTCGACAATGCCAATAGTTGATTCGGTGCTGGTATTAGCGTTGGACATCGTTAGTATATGGTCAGACCAGACTGGTAGTCCGAGTGCTTCCCATACACATTTGGGCATAGTGACAATTTCGGAGCCACTATCTAGGACGGCTGTCAGTGATCGGTTTGTCCCTACAACCTTTGCATCAAGGGAGCAGAGAGGAACGCTATGATGAGCGACAATTAAACCGTCATCACTCCGGAGGATGCAGTCGCCGTACTTGCGCTCGACGCGACCAGGATCAACTCCGGAGAGCTCGTTTACCTGCACAACGTTAGTGGTGGTGGATACTCGCTTGCTAGTGGTCAATTCCTTGAACTGCCTCCATGCATCCGGGGCAGAGGAGATAAAATCCTTGAAAGAGACCGGCACAGTGGTCTCGAGGAACTTGGTCAGGACATGCTTAGGTGTGGTCTCATCCTCTAATGGAAAAGAGTATCTAAATTGCCTGGAGGCAGGGGTAGAGGAGGTGTTAGCATTATCAACTCGGGGGAAAATACTCTTTGGTGGGTTGGAAGTAGGAACTGGAGTCACCAGCTGGAACAGTGCCAGAGTAGCAGACCTATTGGACTCCACTGCTGGGGGGACAACCTCATCTGCTACTGATGCTGGGCGAGGTCCGGGGCAACTGGTCTTATGGGGGATCTCGACACCATCGAAGCGGACTCGCTTCTCCTTAACCTTTGCCTTATCGGCTTGGAAACTCACCCATGCTTGAGTGAGGTAGGCTTGGAAGTCAGGGTGAGCAAAGGTGTCACTGCCTACATCTTCTGGCTCCTCAAACGGTGCCAGAAGGACTGATGGTTCGATGTCGAGGATGGCGTCAGTGTCAGTGATGAGGGCAAGTATTCCAGTCATAACAGAACCGGGGGCGGAAGCAGTGGTCTGCATGCTAAGGCAGTCGAGACAGTCCCAAAGGCAACGAGTGCCCGGAACTCGAGGAATGCGATTGCCATCTGGGAGACATAGGCGGCCATTGGTGGCTCGCCTCGCCTTCCCGGACTTCAAGTACCCGTCAACATGAGGGCAGTTTGACATGAAGTGGGCTGGGTCATCACAGAAGGCACAACTCCTATTAGTCCGCTGCATTCCTACTTGCTCCTGTTTGACTTGTGGGGCGACAGAGGTGGTTGGCACAACGGTCGGCAGTGGAGGTGATGCCCATGATGGAAAGTATGGTCGGCCATTGGCAGCAGCAGCAGCCTGAGGGCGTAAGGCAAACCCTGTGAGCAGGAACTTAGCAGCGTCGGTGATGTCGTTGATAGGATAGGGGTCAGAAGGATGGTGAGCGGTCTTGGTGATCAGGAGATGTTGCTGGACTTGGTTTTCGAGGCCGGCCGGTAGTCCGGACATGAACAAGGCGTCTCTGTCCAGGTCCGACAGTTTACAAGCAAGAATAAGGAGCTTGGCGACCTTCATAAACTTGCGCTGGTATTCGCCAAGGTCTTCCAAGGTTCTCATATCCTTGGCATGGTACTCCTGCACTAAATATTGTATATCAGTGCGGCAATAACGATTACTACCTTCGCAGCCAGGATATAACTTCTTGACAGTGGTGACAAAGTCATCTCAGTCCGGAACTTGGGCGGTCGCTTCATCTAGCAACTCCCAACCTTTGGATTCCTCTAAATCGGCATACCTAAGGGCAGCCTTAATCTTTTCCTGGTCGGTAAGACCAGAAGCAGTAGCTAGAATGTCAATATCCTCAAGAAAACGGGGTAAAAGAGATAGGGTCTTCCCATCAAATTTGGGAGCATTCTGGGTTCCCCAGAGGGGCATTTGGGGAAGCGGGTTGGCCATTACAGGCTGAGGAGCAAGCGTTGGAACAGGGGGAATGATAGTCCAGATGGGCGGCAGAGTTACGGTAGAGGTAAGTGGGACTGCAGACGGTAGTCTGGAAGTGGTCAGGCGTTGAAACGGATTAACCAGCGGAACCGGACTATGATGGAAGGACGGTGACGCGGGTTGTAAGAGGTAAGAAAGGGAAGGGGGCAGTGAGTCAGATGATGACAAAGATGATGAAGACGAAAAACGGTGTGCTGGTTCGCTCAGTCGTGATGATGATAGGGATGGTGATGGAGATGATGATTGTTGAGGGGATGGATCTGATCCATCAATTCCGGATGAAACTCCCCTTATCTGCCTGCGAGGTGTGGACTGAACAAAGGCACCAGGGATCGGACCAGTGAAACTCGGGTGTTCTGTCAGACTCTCCTGACAATGAGTCAAACAAGTCTTATCCTTGAAAGACATCTCTATATGTCCTGGTGTCAGTAGGTTTTTGGATGTTGTGGTCAGAGATCGGATGTGGGGTAAGGACCAATCGGACTGATCCCACAAAATGTCGAAAGGTGTTCGGTGGCTTTCTGGAAGGGTACCTGAACAAAGGTCGGATGTTTCAGGTAGATTGAGGCGGTTGTGGGCAGCGGAATTCGGTGATACAGGCTGAAACAATGAGGAATCTTCACTTATCTGGAGATTCTGGAATTGGTCCAAAATATTTTTGAGCTCTTGTTGGCGTGTGGTAGGTCGAAGACTTCGTCTGGAACCCTTTTCTGAGTCCCTCGCGGTGGGCTCCAGTTGTAAAGTAATTAGGATGCCTGGGAGCGGACTAGGGGCGGAACCTGCTAGTCCTGGTCATCTTAGATATGAGGGGGAGTGATTATGTTCGCCCCAAAAGGGACTCTGGTAAAGGGGTGAGTGAGACGAAGGTTAAGACCACTTATGGAGGCCCGAGATGGGGACTAGTCGACTTGGAGCACATTAGTCTGATATTCCAGACTATAGGTCGTAGAGATTGTGAGTGAGAAAGGTGAGAAATGGTGGAAATGGTGATGGTAAACGGTAGAATGGCAGCGGTAGACGGTAGATGGTGTGAGCCGAAGGTTGCTAAATTTTCCTCAGGTGAAACAAGTTTTTTATAGTCCGGACATACCCTAGACTTTTGCTAATGACAGGAAAATGGCTAAATGACAGCGTATAAGGCTGTTATGTAAGTAAGAACAGAAAAGGAAATAGTAAAGTAAAAACCAGTCTGTCTGAGTAAAGTCCAGTAGTTCCGGACTAATCAGTGCATCGGACTAGGAACAGATTTATAAGAATTGCGAGTCTGGAGTCAAAGTAAGTAATCGGGGTCATAGTAAGAGGAACCATGGAATATAGAAAAAGAAGCGGATATCACCACAAAGAGTCCTGACTCTCTACAACGCCATGACAGGCCATGTGTGATGGGAGGTCGTGTGTGCATGAAAAGACAACAGTGCTGATTCAAAGGTCATCCATGCGTTGTGACCAATGCGGTTTATTTTTGTCGTTAGTAGTATCTCTATACTTAGTTTACAAAATAAAATCTATTCTAAACCAATCTAATAGGCAGTGGAGCGAGAAAATATATATATAGAATTTTCTAGTAGTGTGTAGCCTATGCTCTGTATTGTCTGTACATGCCTGTGTACATCTGCACAGCCATCCTGCTCTGTGCAGCAGTGCAGCACTGTATGTGCTGACAAATCACTATGCAATGCTGTACAAGATGACTAATTGCTGTACAGCCTGTGGCTCTCTGTAGCTGCTCTGTACAATGGGGGATCTTGCTGCAACTCTGTGAAGTCTGTGACTACCTATCCAGACCTTGTTACACTCATGGCTCCGCTATGTTCCATTCTTTCCTACATTGCCTTCTTTAGCCTCTTTGACCCACGCCACAGTGCCATGACTCGGTATTGCCCGAGTCCCATTCCCACACTGGTAAGCACAGTAGCCGCAGCATTCCGGGCACCGGACCATGGTAGAGTAAAGATCCGATTACCTGGCTACTGATGCTGGCTGCAGCACTTAGGCAATCTGCAGTTGTAATGGTGCCATATGTTGCCACCCAGTTGCATGCCAATAGCGATACTCGCGCATCACACACCATAGTACGCCATCTGTTCCCACTCCAATGACATTAACCTTGTGATGGCGCCATCGCTCGCCACCCTTTCCCACTCCAGTAGTGTTTAGCCCACAGCATTGCCCCTCTCGCATGGACCAGGCCAGTTTCTGTCTTGCACTTCCTTATTTAGTATCTCAGCCTGCCCTCACTTACTTTAGGCTCCGCTTGAATCCAGTTTGTAGTAGTATATAAGACCGCCTGTAAATTATTGGAGCCCCAATCAATTCTTCTTGGGTCTTCCCTCACAAGGCACCCACATACTAGGAGATTGACTCACTTTTCCATTTTGCTTCACTTCACTACTCGCCTCCTTGTGCATTGCATCTGGGGCTTTCGTTCCACTCGACACCTCCTTGCACCTAGTGCCCGAGGTCGTTTCAGACCTCTGCATAACATTTGGAATTTGCTGATGCACTTTGTTCCCAATGGTGTAAGTGGGGGTGGGGGTGCACTGATGATCAGTGGAGATGGCCATGTGATCTTGTGCCTGTGATAGATGCTCCTTTGTCCATAAGAGAATGGTCTGGTAGTCGTGTGCAATCTCCAAGGTGACAGGGGATTTTGTGTCATGAGGTTCTACTCCCATCTGGGGTTGGTATGTGTGTGTGACCTGAAAAGGGGAAAACTTTGAAGCAGTTGACTGCTTTGCATTTATAGAGAATTGGGCCAATGGCAACCAGCACACCCAGTCATTCTGTCATTCAGCACAGTACATACAAAGATAAGAGGAAACTTCTCAGTTCATCAGTTCTGTCTATCCATCTATCTGTGGGTGATGTGCTGATGATAGTTTTGTTGATATCCCTAGTTGCATACAAAGTGATTTCATAAGCATGGTGGCAAACTGCGAACCCTGATCAGAGATGATGGAGTTAGGGAGTCCATGATGCTTCCAAACATGGGCTAGATAGAGATCAGCAAGATCCATGGTGGAGCAGGTCTTCATGCATGGGACCAACTCTACCTCCTTGGAGAAGCAGTCGATGACTATGAGGATGGTGTCGAACCCCCCAGATGGGGAAAGGTTGGTTATAAAGTCAGTGGAAATGTCCTGCCAGGGCCCTTCAGGGATCAGCAGTGGCTATAGCTTCCCACTAGGTGGTTTGTTACTGGCTTTGGCACGAGCACAATGGGTGCAACCTTCCATGTATCTTTCTACATCTTTCCTCATTGCTGGCCAGCTGTAGAATTGTGCAAGCAGCTCCAAAGTTCAGAGTACTCCCAGGTAACTGCTTACTATGTGATCATGATGGAGCATGATAACCAGGGTGTGGAGATTAGGTGGGACAAAGATTTGTTCCTTTCATTTAAGGATCCAATCACTGATCTCATATCCTTGTGCCATCAGCTTCTTGAGGGTGGCTTAGGGGAGTTTCATGGTCTAGTGTGAGATTTGGTTGGTTAGCTCTTCTCCTGGGGTTATTGTTTCAATTCCTTTCTTGTTGCCTACTTCTTCATGCACTTCCCTAATCTGTGCTGGGGGGATGACCAATACTGCCTTATTATCTTCTTCTTCCATGTTCATCAGATCTTTGCACCTTGATAGTGTGTCTGCTTTTGTCATGAGCATCCCTGCTTTGTGGCACCATTTGAAGTTGAATTGGGAGAGGTACTGTGCCCATCATGCCTGCCTGTGGTTCAGATCTTGTCATGTCATGAACCAGGCAAGGTTTTGATGGTCATTCCAGATTTCAAACTCATGTTGCATCCCTTCTAGGTAGTGCCTCCAGGTTTCTAGTGTGGAGATTATGCTGAGCATTTCTTTATCAGCAATGGGATAGTTGTGTTGCTTGGGGGTCATGGAGTGAGAGGAAAATGCCACTGGGTGCCATCACCCTTCCTTTTCCACCAATAGAACTGCCCCTATGGTGCAATTGCTAGTGTCGCTCTCCAATCAATATTGGCAGTCATTATCTGGATAGGCCAGAACAGGAGCTGTCATGAACCTTTTCTTCAACCTCTCAAAGGCTTCTTGGCATTCATCCATCCATTCAAAGGCCACCACTTTCTTTGTGAGGTCATGTAGGGGCTGTGCAATCTTTGCATAGTCTTGGATGAAGCAGTGATAGAAGTTTGCTAATCCTAGGAAGGCCCTTGTTTGTTGGAGCATGGTGGGTGTGGGCCAATCCACCATGGCCTTTACCTTTGCTGAATCCATGGCAACTCCTTTTGGGCTGATGATCATTTCGAGGAACTCCACGGTCTTAGTAGAGAACACACATTTCTCTGGCTTCACAAAGAGGTTATTCTTCTCCAGTTGTTCCAGCACCTCTGTAACGAGCCACTCATGAGCTTGTAGGTCGTTCATGGGAGAGAAGATGAGGAGGTCATCAATGTATGCAATGACGCTTGCCATATCATGGAAGAGGTCATTCATCATCATCTGGAATATGGCCAGAGAGTTACATAACCCAAAGAACATTACTGTGGGTTCGTATGTGCCCTTGTGACACACAAACACCGCTTTTCATTCATCTCCTTCTTTGATGCATACATTATTGTAACCCCATTGAAGGTTCATTTTAGTGAATAGCTTGGCACCCTTCAGTTTGTCAACGAGCTGGGAGATCAGGGGCAGGGGGTAGTTGTTCTGTACAGTGTGTTTATTGAGATATCAGTAGTTCTAGACCATTCTCTTTCGGCCATTCTTCTTTGGTATGAAGAACACAGGCAAAGTCTGTTCAGATTTAGATGGTCGGATGTACCCTTTCTGTAGCTGATCCTCCACAAAGGCTTCTACTTCTTCTTGCTCCTTTGGGCTTAGGGGAATGATCTGACCCTTCTTTGGTTTGAATGTTTCCTTTAATTCTATGGCGTGATCCCAGGGTTTTCATAATGGCATTCATTCTGACTTCTTCTGTGAAAACACCTTCTTATACTTGTGGTAGTGGCAGGACACTAGGGCGAAGGCATCTTTTGTGACTTGGTGTTGCTCTTCTTTCTTTCTGCTCTGTTCTTCTGCCTGAAAGATCTCCACTGCCTCTTGTTCATGCCTCTGCCAGCCTGTACATTCATAGTTGCACATTTTGGGACATTCCTCAAATAGAATCCAACCTTTCTTCCAGTCAATAGAGGGATTGTGTGTCCGCAACCAGGGGTATCCTAGAATTACATTGTTATTCCCAATGTTGGATACATATGTGCATAGTAATTTGCAGTGTCCATTAATGTTGCAGTACACTTTTACTTCTTCTGTGATCCTTCCTCTGGCATTTTCTGATCCATCAGCATTATACACAATTATCATCCTAGAAGTGGTCAGCATGGGGATTCAATGCTTATCCATGAAGCTTTGGTTGATGAGTGTCAGATTTGCGCCACTATCAATGAGCACTGTTGCTGTGACATATCTGCTTTCTATAGAGGGTTTAATGTGTATGGTTAGCTTAATTTCCTTTCCTTTGTGTATCACCCTCGTATACAGTTTGAGGGGTTCTGGGGTTTGATTGGTGGAGTTAGGGGAATTAAGCATAGATTTAGTATCTTGGTCCCTGCCAGGCTCGCTAGGAGGCCCCCCTAGACTGGCTATGTTAGATACTAAACTGGTTAGCATAGTGATGAGTTTTGTTAGTTCCACCAAGAAAGAGTCATTTGTAGCCTAAGAGACACCCAGATCATCTCTTAGGCTCTGTCTTTTCCCTTCTGCTCCTTTCTGGCATTGGGAAAATCCTGTTCTTCAACTGGTGCAGTGTGCACTTCTTCTTTGGCTAGGGTGATCTTTCTCACCTGTCACTTTTGGCAATTAAACTGGTGTCCTCCTCTGTGGAAGTGACACTCCTGGCACTGCTTCTTTGGTTTCTTACAATCACAGGCCATATGCCCAGTTCCTTGGCAGTTGAAACACTTGCCTGGCGACCCCTTTATCATGAAGACATCTTCTTCATCTGCTTCTTCAAGTCAATCTACCTCCATCCAGTCATCCCATGGTTGGTAGTTTGGTTCTCATCCCCTTATGAATGTGAGGGCTTCCATTGTGTATCCCATGTCTCAGATGTTCTGGAGGTAGTTCATGGGGGTGGACTTTTGTGCTCCTTCCTTGAAGATCTGAAGGATGATATGCTGGGCAGTATTGCACTCGAGAAGCTGGATAGCATGGCTATCATCGATCCTGGCCATCTGGTACAGGGCTTCCCACTGGACTAGGAAGTCATTGGTTTGGAGGGTTCCCTGTTGGAGCTGTTTGAGCTGAGCAATGGCCCAATTTTTCTGATTAACAGATCAGAAGAGACTCTCCATTTCCTAAACTAGTTCATCCCAGGTATATCCTTGTCCATGGTGAAGATGTGTCTGTGCGAATGGTCTGGCCTTCAGGCCCTTTAATCGAGATAGGACTGCCATTACTGCCTTGTAACTCTTCGGGAGAATGGTGGAGTGATTGGTGTGGAGCCATGCTTTAATTTTAGCCCACCATTCTTCAAACTTCGCAACTAATCCTTCATAATCTCTGGGATCTGCAAACACTTCTACCTTTTGGGTTGCCTTTCCTCCAGTGGTGGCGGCACTGTTAAGATTGGAAATGGTCTGTTTGAGTGCAGCTACATCTTTCAGGAGGGTGATGGTCTTCTTCTGTTCCTTGATGCATCTGTTGTAGAGCTGTTGATTCTGTTTTGTCAGTGTAGTGAACTCTAGCGCAATGGTGGCAATCTTGTTCTCCAATGTGAGGTTTGGGTTGGCAAGGATTTGGAGTGTGGACTGTGACATAATGTTAGACTACATGGATCTTGGGTATGCAGATTCTCTTTCCATCATGAATCACCCAAGTTCTTTTTCAATACTCTTCAATTACAGCAGGGTGCCTGGTGGCTTTATATGGTGTTGATCTAACCAATGTTATCTGTGGTTGGCTGATCAGTCTCAATCTCCGTTTCTGCTGCTTCTTCTGGCAGAGTTTTGTAAACACTTGCCCTATTGCAGTCACTTGAAGTTTAAAGGGGCAAAGGGTTTATTAAAAGATATCTACCACCCAAGATTCTGTGCTGGCTGTTCTTCTTTGGTGTGGATGGCTTGGTGTTTGTAGCTGATGATAAAGGAGTAGACTCCTGGGCAGATATCAGTGGTGAGTTGGAGAGGGGTGAGTTCTTGTGTGATGAGAGAGAGAAGGTGGAGGATAAAGTAGAGGAATAGGCAAGAAAAGAAGACAATGAGGAAAGTGATGGTAATCAGCAGGAGCTGAAAGATCATTCAGAAAAAGGCAAGGAAGATACCTAAAAAGAGATGTAGGTATGCAAGAAGGATAGTATAAATTGAGGTA
>JBBPTI010000139.1:0-21849 GCA_038093995.1 Tylopilus aff. callainus | reverse complement strand
CTATCCCTCTATAGTATGATTTAATTAAATCAGGGAGGAGTACCACCATTCTGAATCATGTTTCCCTAGTCTATATAACATCCTAAAAGTGTCCTACAGAATCATCAGAAACACTCTGGAATTTTTCGAGTTGATCCAGATAACCATTACTTCTACTCCCTGATATGACTTGTATAAAATCAGGAATGCAAGTGACCATCCTGAATCATGTTCCCCTAGCTCATACAATATCCCAAGGTGTTCTACAATCATCAGAAACACCCCTGGTATTTTTTGAGTCGATCTAAATAATCATACCTCCTATCTCTTCTATAGTATGAGTTCAATTAAATCAGAGAGGGGCACCATCAACCCAAATCATGTTTCCCTGGTCTATATAACATCCTTGGAGTGTTCTACAATCATTAGAAACACTCCTGGAATTTTTTGAGTTGATCTAGACCATCATTCCTCCTACTCCCTTATATGACTTGTATAAAATTATTCTGACCACCATTTCCTCTGAAAATTGATTTGGGATATCCCAATGGGTCTATCTACATGCTACAACTTTTATTTTGGCCAAATATTTGTTGTGTTGTTGTAATTATAATAACCCCATCCACTGTATAAAATCCAAACCTGTCTCTGGGTTGTTCCTCTTTCGAATCTCTTTGGCAAGTTCTGCTATTCTTACTGGGGCTTCCGTTCCTGTGGGTTCTTCATCTTCTGCTAGCGGGATCCTCCGCAGCATTTTCCTTTTGGAGCAATAAGTGCTGTGCCCACCATGAACAAACTTACAGGCTGGGCATTGGTTGATCTTTGGCTTCCGGCATTCGTGAATTCTATGGCCAGTTTGTTTGCAATTGAAGCATTTGGCATGGGTATTGCTGCTTGGAAGGGCATACACATCTTCTTCAAGGTTCTCCTGCACTAACCCTCTGCTGCTAATTCTTACAAGGGCCTTCCTTTTGTACCCCCTTATGAATCCAAGCACTTCCATTGCACATCTGGTCTTCCTGATATGGTCCATGTAGAGCACTGGCTTGTCTTGTTGCTTGTTCTCTTTGAAGATCTGTAATATAATGTGCCAGGCTGTGTTCTGTTCCAGGAGCCATATGGTGTGCATGTCATCAATTTGTGCCTGCTGATATAGGGCTTCCCAGCAGATGAGGTAGTCATTGGTCTGCATATTCTGCTGCTTGAACTCCTCAAGCTGTCAGCAGGCCCAGTCCTTCTGATTTGTGGCATGGAAGAGGCCCTGGATTTCATCCTCATAATCCTTCCACAGGTATGCATTTCCTCAGGCCAGGCAGGTTTGTGCGAAGGGGCCAGCTTTAGGTCCTTTGAGCCAGGAGAGTACTGCCATGACCACTTTATAACTTCCAGTGGGGGCAATGTGCACATTGACACAGAGCCATGCTTTCATCTTGGCCCACTATTCTTCGAATTTGGCAATGGACCCATTGTACTCACCTGGGTCTGTGAACAATTCAACTTTCTTTGAGGTACCTGGAGGGCCTGCTGCAGCAATCTGGCCCTGGAGAGTGGCTACCATGCCTTGTCCTACTGTTACCAGCTGCTCAAGATGAATAATCTCGTTGTTGGATGCATGCAGTGATTGAGCAAGTTGGATATTCTGAGTGGTGACAGTGGTGAACTTGGCCACAATGGCAGCAAGTTTGTCCAGTAGAGGAATATTGGGGTCTGCAATGGTATCAAGGAGTACCTGCGACATATTGGAAGTGGACTTCTTTCTTTATAACAGGCACCTTGTGTTTCTTATACCAGCTGTGGCTGGGTCTTTTGAATGGAAGCAGTGCTAAAGGTCTTGAGTGGACTACAGTCTTCTGATCTTGATAGTCTCCTGGTCTTGGCCTATTGAGGATCCTGATTACTCTTCCTTCAGGATGTGTGCAGCATTCTCTTGGCTTGCTAAGTAATCCCCCTATAGCTGGAGCTGGGAACTTTAGTTCAAGGGTGCTGAGTTACAGATATCTACCAATCATCCTGGAGTGCTGACTCAGCCCAGTTGGTAGGGACACTTTTGTAGTGGAAGTTGCGGCCTCATGAGCTGGTAGGTGTAGCAATAATAAGGGAGTACTCTCCTGAGGGTAACTGTAAGGAAAGGAGGAAGGTGTTGTGGTCAAACTGGGTGTGGGAGAGAAGGTGATAAATGCAAAACACAAGTAACAAGAAAGAAATAAAACAGCAGGCTAAAAGGGAGTACCAGAAGAAAAATGGGAACATCCTTGGAGAATAAGGCTAACACTAAAAAGGAAGGGAGTGAAAGGCAAGTAAGTACAAAAAGTAGAATTAAAGAAATTTGCTGGGCCGCTAGAGAAGGTTTCTTGGGTGGAGACAGCCTGGCTCAGCTTGACTGTGCACCAGCATGGTACCGGATGTCCCAGACTGTTTCAGGTGTGAGTGGAATGGCAGGAAATGAAAGGGGTGGCGGAGGCAGTCCGGCCTGCAACAGGTGCAGTAGTCTGGTGAAGGGGAAAGGGGCGCAGCAAGCTGGGCCTCTATATGAGCACAATACTTGGTATAGTGGCAGGTTTGCTCTTCAGCCTCAGTGATGAGGCAGCAAAGGGTGGATGGAGACAGGACAGGTGGGGTGGGAGGAACAGAGTCATTCAGGTCAATATCAGCAACTGGGAATGGGGAATAAACAAGTGTGGGTGTATCTGATGCCCTGGACCTTGTGGCGAAATCTGCTATTAATCTCTTCCCACAACTCTTGCTGCTCTCTCTCAGCAGCAGCAATGGTGTCTGTAATGCTCACAGCTATGCTACACTCCATTCTTTCCTACATTACCCTCTTTAGCCACTTTGATCCATGCCACAGCACTGCAACTCGATATTGCCTGAGTCTCATTCCCACACCGGTAAGCACAGCAGCTGCAGCATTCTGGGCACCGGACCACAGTAGAGTAAAGACCCGATTACCTGGCTACTGATGCCGGCTGCAGCAAAAGGCAATCCGCAGTTGCAATGGCGCCATATGCCACCACCCAGTCGCACGCCAATAGCGATACCCACGCATCACATGCCATAGTATGCCATCTGCTCCCACTCCAATGGCATTAACCTCATGATGGCGCCATCACTTGCCACCCTTTCCCACTCCAGTAGTGTTTAGCCTGCAGCATCACCTCCCTTGCACAGACCAGGCCAGTTTCTGTCTCACATTCCCTTATTTAGTATCTTGGCCTGCCCTCATTTACTTTAGGCTCCACTTGAACCCTAATTGTAGTAGTATATAAAGACCGCCTGTATTATATCAGAGCCCCAATCAATTCTTCTTGGGTCTTCCCTCACAAGGCACCCGCATACTAGGAGATTGACTCCCCTTCCTGTTTTGCTTCACTTTGCTACTTGCCCCCTTGTGCATTGCACCCGGGGCATTCGTCTTGCTTCGTTCCACTCAACACCTCCTTGCCTTTGTGCCCAAGGTCGTTTCATTAAGAATTGATTCTCCTCTTCACTGCTGTCGCCATCCGACTGCCCTGAAGGCCCCACCTATTACCAACCCCCATGCTATCAGTAAGCAAAGCAGAATCCGCGTCCCCTTATTGACATGGAAGGACACTAGTGAACGGTACACATGCCAAGTCGGCCCCTGCTGTTGTAGCTGGCAGCTCAACAGGCAGACACTGTCTAGTAGTCGCCCCTCGCCCAATTTGCCCCATCAACCTCCACCTTCTCGCCACCGTCGCTTCCAGTCTCGAAGCCAATGCCACTGCTGCTGCTGAGAGAGAGCAGAGAGAGCAGTGGGAAGAGATTGACCAGGCCATAGCAGATTTTGCTGCAAGGTCCAGGGCATCAGATACGCCCACACTTGTCTATCCCCCATCCCCAGTCACTGACATCGATCTGAATGACTTTGTTCGCCCCACACCACCTATCCCTTCGCCTTCTACTCATCGCCAAAGCCAAAGAACAAACCCACTGCTACAAGGAGTATGCAGCCTGCATAGAAGCCCAGCTCGCTGCTCCCCTTTCCCCTTCACCAGATTACTGTGCCTGCTGTAGGCCGGATCACCTTCGCCACCCCTTCTATTTCCTGCCATTCCACTCACACCCGAGACAGTCTGGGACATCCGGTACCGTACTGGTGCGCAGTCTCAACGAGCCAGGCCAGCTCCGCCCAAGAAACCTTCTGAAGTGGTCCAGCAAGTTCCTTTAGTTTCTCTTTTTATACTTACCTCTTTGTGTTTGCTGCCCTTTTTAGTTCTAGCCTTCATTTCCAAGGATGTTCCCACTTTTCTTTTGGTATTTCCTTTTAGCTTCTTGTTTTATTTCTTTCTTGTTACTTGTGTTTTACATTTATCGTCTTCTCAGCTGCGTTCAATTTGACTGCAATACCCTTTTAGTTTCTTTACAGTTACCTACAGGCAAATACTCCCTCATTATCTCCACACCTACTGGTACACGAGGCTGCAACTTCCATTACAAGAACGCACCTACCAACTGGGCAAAGTCAGCACCCTAGAATGACTGGTAGTTTTTATTACAGATTAAATTGAACTAAAGTTCCCAGCTCCAGCTATAGGGGGATTACTTAGCAAGCCGAGAGAACACCCATCACATCCTGAAGGAAGAGTAATCAGGATTCTCAATAGGCCGTGTCCAGGAGACTATCGAGATCAGAAGACCATAGTCCGCATGAGACCTCTAGTGCCCCTCCCATTTGAAAGGCCCAGCCAAAGCTGGTATAAGAAACACAAGGTGCCAGTAATCAAGAAAGAAGTCCACTTCCAGTATGTCGCAGGTACTCCTCGATACCATCGCCGACCCCACTATTCCTCTACTGGACAAACTCACTGCCATTGTTGCCAAGTTCACCACTGTCACCACTCAGAATATCCAACTCACACAATCGCTACACATGTCCAACAACAAGATTATCTGTCTCGAGAGTTTGGTGACCACTGGTCAGGCAACAGTAGCCACCCTCCAAGGGCAGATCGCCACAGCAGGCCCCCCAGGTACCTTGAAGAAAGTTGAATTGTTTGCAGACCCCAGCAAATATGATGGAATGATTGCCAAATTTGAAGAATGGCAGGCCAAGATGAAAGCATGGCTCCAGATCAAAGTGCACGTCGCCCCCGCTGGAAGTTATGAAGCGGTTGTGGCGGTACTATCCTGGCTTAAAAGACCCAAAGCTGGCTCATTCGCCCAGACATGCCTATCCCAAGGCAATGCATACTGGTGGATGGACTGCGAGGCTGAGATCAAAGGACTCTTCCACACTGCCAACCAGAAGGATTGGGCCTATTGCCAGCTAGAGGAGTTTAAGCAGCAGAACATGCGGACCGATGACTTCCTCATCTGTTGGGAAGCTCTATACCAGCAAGTGCAGATTGACGACACCTATGTGGTCCACCTCTTGGAGCAAAATATGGCCCGCCACATCATATTACAGATTTTCAAGGAAGGAAAGCGTCAGGACAAGCCAGTGCTCTATTTGGACAACATTAGGAAGACCAGATGCGCAAAGGAAGCACTCGGCTTCATCAGGGGGTATGAAAGGAAGGCCCCTGTGAGGATTAGCAGTTGAGGATTAGCACAGGAGAATACCAAAGAAGACATGTACACCCTCCCAAGCAGTGATGCCTGCACAAAGTGCTTCAATTGCAAGCAAACCGGCCACCGAATCCAAGAATGTCGGAAGCCAAAGATCAACCAATGCCCAGCCTGTAAGTTTGTTCATGGTGGGCATAGTGCTTATTGCACCAAAAGGAAAACACTGCAGAGGATCCCACTAGCTGAAGATGAAGAACCCACAGGCTCGGAAGCCCCGGTAAGGATTGCCAAGTTGGTAGAAGAAATATGCAAGAGAAACAACCTGGAGATGGGTTTGGATTTTCCAGTCGAAGGATCCCAGATGAAGGGAAAAGGCAGGGCCTAAGGAGTACATCGGGTGTTCCAAAGGCCAGTAAGATTTTAACCAAGTGCGCCCCTATTACCCATGTTATCATCTCTAAAGACCGAGAATGGTGTATTCCCCTTAGATTGCCTGGTCTAGAGGAGTCCGCTCCCCAGCAGCTTGGTGGCAACCAAGAACCCAATGCTGTGCTTAATTCCTCTAACAAGTATACTCCCCCACACGTGTGCAAAGAAACCCTAACTAACCCCCCCCAGATTTGCATACTAGGGCAGCAAAAGAGAAAAGAGATACTAATGTAGGTACAGATCAAGACCTGCACTGGCGAATTCATACCGGTGTCTGCCCTGCTCGATAGCGGCACCCAGTCCTCATTTATACACTGAGAGTATGTCTGCCAAAACCATATCCCCACTGAAGAGCTCCCACAGCCCATATATGTCTACAATGCTGATGGAACCCTGAATAAAGTGGGGCCTGTTAACCATGTGGCCATTGTTCTACTGGAATACCAGGGTCATGTGGAAAAGACCCGGGTAGAGGTAACCAATCTAGGAAGCAAAGATCTGATCTTGGGGTACACATGGCTAAAGAAACACAACCCACAGATCAATTGGAAGACCGGCATGGTCTCTATGCCAGAATGCCTGGAGTTATGCAACTACTCGGGTGTATTGCAGGTCATCTGCAGAGCCAAAGAAATGGAAATCCAGGTTGCTGAGGAACAGCGGGGCACCGGAAAACAGCAAGAAGGAAAAGCTCCCCAAGAGTTAGTACCCCCGGTGTATCACCACTACCTCAAGACCTTTGAGCAGAAGGAGTCCGAGCAAATGCCAGTCTGAAAACCATGGGACCATGTTATCAAGTTAAAAGATACCTTTGTTTCCCGGAAAGGTCGCAATATCCCCCTTAGTCCACAAGAGCAGAAGGAAGTAGACAATTTCGTGGATGAACAGCTCGCCAAGGGGTATATCTGGCCCTCCAAGTCTGAACAGACCTCACTGGTCTTCTTTGTGCCAAAGAAGGATGGCTGCAAATGAATGCTACAAGACTACCGGTATCTCAATGAGCATACAGTCCACAACAATTACCCACTCCCACTCATCACCCAGTTAATTGACAAGCTCCACACTGCACGCCTCTTCACCAAGATGGATCTCCGCTGGGGGTATAACAACGTCTGAATCAAGGAAGGAGATGAATGGAAGGCCACTTTCACTTGCCATCGTGGCGCATTCGAGCTGCTGGTAATATTCTTCAGGTTATGCAACTCCCTGGCCATCTTTCAGACCATGATGAACAACATCTTTGCCAACATGGCTGAAAACATCATGGTATACATCAACGACCTCCTCATATTCACCCCCACTGATGACCACAAGGCCCATGAGGCAATAGTCCTGGAGGTTCTCAAAAGATTAGAAGAAAACAACCTCTTTGTCAAGCCTGAAAAGTGCACCTTCGGAGTAAAGGAATTGGAGTTCCTCAGAATGATTGTAGGAGTAAACGGGGTAAGCATGGACTTGAGCAAGGTCATCGCCATAAAAAAATGGCCAGTCCCCACCACAGTCAGAGGAGTTCGGGCTTTCCTAGGCATGGCCAATTTCTATTGCCGCTTCATACAGGACTTCACTCACATCACGTGGCCACTCCATGACCTAACCAAGAAAGATGAGCCCTTCTGCTGGACCAACCAGCGCCAGGCGGCCTTTGACTGCCTCAAGGAAACCTTTACCATTGCCCCAGTCCTAGTATATCCGGACCACAATAAGAAGTACAGGCTTGAGTGTGACGCCTCCTCCTATGCAACTGGGGGCATTCTATTGGTAGAAGAAGACGAGAGGTGGCATCCTGTAGCCTATGCATCACACGCAATGATGCTGAAAGAGTACAACTATCCCATAGCCAATAAAGAGATGTTGAGCGTGATTAGGGGTTTGGAGGATTGGCAGCACTACTTGGAAGGGGCTGAACAGCAGTTCAAGGTATGGAATGACCACAAGAACCTCAAGTGGTTCATGACCTGGCAAAACCTCAACCAGAGACAAGCTCAATGGGCCCAATATCTCTCCCATTTCAATTTCAAGTGGTGCTACAAGGCCAGCACAACCATGGGGAAGGCCGACACATTGTCATGAAGAGAAGACTTAGCGGTCGGAGATGCAGAAGACAACCACGATGTGGTGGTGATCCCTCCCGAACAGATACAGGTATGAAGGACCAAAGGTCGAGGAACCAAGGCCAAGGAGGAAGGGATGACTGAGGAAGCCATGGTCTTGCACCACTCTGGAGACTGGCTGACTGATCAGATCTCACACGAAACCATTAAGCTCCCAGCCCCAGTGCAAAAAAGGCTAGAAGGACAGGGATACCGTATTGAAAACGGGTGCCGGATGAAGGATGGCAAAGTGTACGTACCCCCAGCCTGCAGACCTGAGGTACTCCATCTCCATCACAATGCACCGGTTGCCAGCCATCCCAGGGTCGCACAGACAGTGGAACTACTCCAGTGGCATTACGATTGGGCGTCTCTAGCCATCGACGCCGCTGACTACGTGAAGAGATGCCCAAGGTGCGCCCAAGTCAAACCCTCTAACAGACCTCCCACCAGGCCCCTCCAACCACTACCCATTCCGTTGGGACCCTGGCAGGACATCTTGGTTGACTTCATCACCAGACTCCCTCTCTCCAACTCGTACACCACCATACTGACTGTTATGGACCACTTCTTCAAGGCGGTCGAACTTGTTCCCTGCAACACCACCTGCACTTCCCTTGACCTAGCTGACATCTATCTGCACCACATCTGGAAGCATTACAGACTCCCGAAATCCATCGTTTTGGATCAGGGCCCCCAGTTTGCTTTGCACTTGATGACTGATCTCTGCTGCCAGCTCCAGATTGACCAGCAGCTCTCCACTGCCTACCACCCGCAAACTGATGGACAGACCAAGCACATGAATCAAGAGGTAGGCCAATACCTCCGGACTTATTGCGCAGATCATCTGGACTCTTGGAGTGACTGGCTCCCACTCACACAATTCACCATCAACTCCAAAGTGTCCTCCGCCTCTGGCAAATCCCCTTTCTGGCTCATGCACACCTATGCTCTGGTTCTCGGAATAGAACCAACCATCACCCAATCCCCCACTGCCGATAACCTAGCCAACCAATACGCAGATCATTTGTCAGAAGCCCGAGAATGTCTCTGCGCCTTGCAAGATACAATGAAGCGAGCAACCACCAGTAAGCATTCTTTGGCCCCCTCCTACTCCATAGGGGATAAGGTTTGGCTCTCCACTGAGCACCTTTCTATTCCAGGCTCACCCAAGCTCACTGATCACTGGATCGGGCCGTTCCCCATCATCGGTCTCGTCGGCCCCAACACCATTTGCCTTGACCTCCCCACCTCCTACCATATTCACCCCATCCTCAATGTATCACAGGTCAAGCCATTCATAGTCCCGCTTCCTGGTCAGCACCCTCCTCACCCCAATCACTCTTCCCTGGCTGCTGACCCCACTACACTCGAATACGAGGTCGAATACATTGTCGACTCCTGCCTGTCCGGCTGTGGCCTTCAGTACTTGGTCCATTGGAAGGGGTATGACATTTCTGAATGCACCTGGGAACCCCATTCCAACCTTGCTAACTCCCCTGACACCCTGGCCGCCTTCCACCATGCCCACCCTTCCACCCCTTGTCCGGTCCCTCACTCCACCATTTATGCTATTTTCCCTTCTGCCCATCTGGAATCTGGGCCTTAAGGAGGGGGATGTGTAATGCTCACAGCTATGCTACGCTCCATTCTTTCCTACATTACCCTCTTTAGCCATTTTGATCCATGCCACAGCACTGCAACTCGGTATTGCCTGAGTCCCATTCCCACACCGGTAAGCACAGCAGCTGCAGCATTCCAGGCACCAGACCACGGTAGAGTAAAGACCCGATTACCTGGCTACTGATGCTGGCCACAGCACAAGGCAATCTGCAGTTGCAATGGTGCCATATGCCGCCACCTGGTCATATGCCAATAGCGATACCTGCACATCACATGCCATAGTACGCCATCCGCTCCCACTCCAATGGCATTAACCTCGTGATGGTGCCATCACTCGCCACTCTTTCCCACTCCAGTAGTGTTTAGCCTGCAGCATCACCTCCCTCACACAGACCAGGCCAGTTTCTGTCTCACATTCCCTTATTTAGTATCTTGGCCTGCCCTCACTTACTTTAGGCTCTGCTTGAATCCACTTTGTAGTAGTATATAAGACCACCTGTATTATATCAGAGCCCCAATCAATTCTTCTTGGGTCTTCCCTCACAAGGCACCCACATACTAGGAGATTGACTCCCTTTCCTGTTTTGCTTCACTTCACTACTTGCCCCCTTGTGTGTTGCACCTGGGGCATTCATCTTGCTTCGTTCCACTCGATGCCTCCTTGCCTTTGTGCCCGAGGTCATTTCAGTGTCGGCTTCTAGACAGGAAGCAATGGTGGCGAGGAGGTTGAGATTGATGGGGTAAACCAGGCAAGGGGCAACTACTAGACACTGTCCACCTGTTGAGCTGCCAACTACAACAGTGGGGGCCAACTTAGCATGTATAGCATTCACTAGTGTTCTTCCATGTCAATAAGGGGACGTGGATACAACTCTGCTTATTGATAATGAAAAAGGTGGTGGGGCCTTCAGGGTGGTCAAAGAGTGACAGCGGTGAAGAGAGGAATCAATTCTTAATGAAACAACCTTGGGTGCTGGGCATTGGGAGACATGGAGTAGAGAGTAGCGAAGCAAAATGGAATGGTGAGTCAATCTCCTAGTATATGGGTGCCTTGTGAGGGAAGACCCAAGAAGAATTGATTGGGGCTCCGATATAATACAGGTGGTCTTATATACTACTACAAAGTGGATTCAAGCAGAGCCTAAAGTAAGTGAGGGCAGGCTGAGATACTAAATATGGAAGTGCGAGACAGAAACTGGCCTGGTCTGTGTGAGCAGGGCAATGCTGCAGGCTAAATGCTACTAGAGTGGGAAAGAATGGCAAGCAAAGGTGATATTGCAGCCATTTCACTATAGGCGTGAGAGCAGAAGGCATGCTATGGTGTAAGCACATGGATTGTGCCATTGGCTCAAAAAGATAAAGGCAGAATTGTACGATATGTGCAACTTGCACTATTGGCTCCCCAGCTGGGTGCTGTGGATGGTGTGATATGGGGCCATCCTGGCTGCAGATGGCTAATTGCTGTAGGTGGCATGAGTATCCAGGTAATTGGGTCTTTACTCTACCATGGTCTGGTGCCCAGAATGCTGCAGATACCTGATGGCTGGCATGCAAATAGGTCCTGGGTAGAGCTGAGTTGCAGTGAAGTGGCATGAGTATGACTGCCTAAAGAAGGGAATGTAGGAGAGAGTGGAACATAGCATAGCTGTGAGCATAACACATTCACCCTAAAGCACTTCCTTTTGTAGTATTAGTGTACAAATACAACTACACATTGTAACAGTATATAAGGCTGGCAATTCAGCCACAAAATCCTCATTCAAGTTATCTAGGGTTTTCCCCTAGTCCTCAGTTAACACTCAGGCCCCTAGACCTCACTTCCCCCCTCTTCACTAGCCTTGCTGCTCACAATCCTTGACTAGGGTTGTTTCAATAGGTAGTTGTGGCCTATTTTGTCATAGGCCTTTTCTTGGTTGAGGGCAATAATAGCACTGTTTTCTTCTATATAGTCTGTATTGTAACCTGGTTTGCTCCTCACCCCTGTCCCAGCCCCCACTGTGCCTGTTCCCCTTGTGGCCTGCCATATGATTATTCTATCACTCTTCCTCCATCATGTGACCCACACTGACAGCATTCACATGCCACATGATGGCTATGCCAAGCTGTGATTACCTTAGCCATGGTCTAGCCCTTGCACAGCCAGATGATGCCTTATTGCCTTATTTGCATGCCATCTCATGCCATCAGCACCCAGCTGCATAAGGCAGTGCCATAACTTTCCATAACTCATTCCCAGCCAATGGCAATTCCCTTGCACTCTCACATCTCCCCTAAAGTCAGCTGTATATAGTAATAGTGTACAAATACATACAAACACCTGTAACAGTATATAAATAGGGCAATTCAGCCCCAGGATTCTTATTTGAGTTATCTTGGGTTTTCCCCTTAGTCCTCAGTCAACACTTGTGCCCTTGGACCTCATCTCCCTTAATCCCCACCACTTCTCAGCCTTGCTGCTCACTGCCCTTTACTAAGGGTTGTTTCATTATAACGCAAATCTCTTTCACTTCACCATCACCATCTGTAACCCTGAAGTCCTGCAGCCATCATCTTAGACAGTGAGCAGCACAGGGTAACTAATCACTTTTATTGATTGGTCCTTATTCCAGTGAACCCCAACCAGATCACCACCCCATGTCCAGTGTATGTGGTAGACCTCACTGCCCTTGCCACCAGTGCTTACCTCTTCCTAGAGAAGCACCCCTGTATTTTTGACCAGGTCTTTGACCCCACTTGTGCCATCCCTGTTACACTCACGGCTACACTACATTCCATTCTTTCCTACACTTCCTTCTTTAGCCACTACTACCCATGCCACAGTGCTGTGCCTCAGCTTTAGCCCAGCTCCCTTCCCACAACCAGCTACAGATATCCGCAGCATTCCAGACACCGGACCACAGTAGAGTAAAGATCCAATTACCTGGATACTCATGCCATCTTGCAGCTCTTAGGCAATCCACAGCCGCAATGGCACCATAGCACACCACTCATTCCCACACCAATAGCGATACTCCCACTATCATGCCATTGTACGCCATTCCTTCCCACTCCAATCGCATTAATCTCACTATGGCACCATATCACACCACCCATTCTCACCCCAGTAGTGTTATCCCCTCAGCATCGCCCCGCTTGCACAGACCAGGCCAGTTCCCACTTCACATTTCCATACTTAGTAACCATGCCTGCCCTTACTTACTTTAGGCTCCACTTAAAACCATTCTGTAGTAGTATATAAGACCGCCTGTATTATATCAGAGCCCCAATCAATTCTTCTTGGGTTCTTCCCTCCACAATGGGGCAGACTCAAGGAGTTGGTTCACTTTCTTTACCCACTTAGCCCCCTTCAGCAAGGGTCTAGGTGTAGGCATCCAATAGAGACTAATCGCCTTCAGGAGCATAGGTAGCCTAAGTACTAGGCTCTAGGGGTAGTGTCCATTGAGGGCCACCTTGGGTACAGAACAGGCATCAGAGCTGTAGAAGGGCTTAGTCAGGATTCACAGAGTTACATGCAGGTATCATTCCCACAGTCAGCTGCTCTTCAGCACCCACTACTGTTTGTACCACACTTATTATACCCCACGGCCATTCGTAACTACACTCTTTACTTGTACTATTAGTGTACAACTTGGGTCTTCCCTCACAAAGCACCCATATACTAGGAGATTGACTCACCATTCTGTTTCGCTTCACTTTGCTACTCTCCACTCCATGCCTCCTAGTGCCTAAGCACCCGAGGTTGTTTCAATCCCCACCACTGCTGAAAGAGAGCATGCCCACTGGAAACCCACCATAGTAGTAAAGAAGGAGGAGTTGCCTGAGTTAGTACTACTCCCTTCTCCCATACCATCTCTTGCATGTGACATTAAACATGCTTTGTCTGAACTTAATCCCAATGATGTCCTGGGTCCCTTTCACAACCCTATCAGCCCTGCCACTCATGCCCACTTAGACATGGAGTTTGCCATTTGGCAAAAGAACCACCATTACCACCAAGTCTGCTGGGAGCAGGAAGCAAGGTGAGAGAGAATTGCCACTGCCTGCCTTGCCTGCCACCATGCCACCACCACCCTTATCCATCCTGTTGATGGTAAAGAATGCCTTTGCCCTTGTGCACTGCTATGCTGCCCTCTCCATTTTCACTAAATTTTTCACCTTCACCTTTTCTCTTACTCCTTACCTAATAGCTCAGGCCTACTTACACCTTCTTACCAGTATCATTTTAGAATACTTCCTTCAGCTTTTTGTATGATCTTTCAGCTCCTGCTGATTACCTTCACCTTCTTCATTGTTTTCTTTTCTTGTCTTTTCATTTACTTTCTCCTCCATCTCCTCAAGCTCATCACTAGGGAAACTATCCCAGTCTACACCACCTTCAATGTCCACCCCAGACTCCTTGCTATCACCTTTGGCTACAACCACACCCAAGAAAAGATAGGAGCCAGACAGAACCAGGAAGGCTGGTAGTTATCCAATAGAACCCTTCTTTTCTCTTGCTTCATTTGAGTGTCAGCATAGGTCTAACCCTTTCACACCTGTGAATCAAGAAGAAACCCCACCCCTGTTAGAACATATTGGTCACTCCCTGACTATGGTCCAACATTGACAGATCCTGTATAAGCAACAGAGACATCCAGCTGCAGTAGAGCTCTACTGTTGCAGGACCTGGGTAGTATGAAACAGTAAAAGAACCCCTGTTTACAAGACTCACATAGCCAGACATCATGTCACAAACCACACTCCAAATCCTTGGTGACTGAACCTCACATGGAAGGACAAGATTGTGGCCATTGCCATTGAATTCAGTATCCTTGCCACCCAAAACCAACAGTTATTCAATGGGTGTGTTGAGGAACAGAAGAAAATAGCTGGGTTACTTAAAACAGTCAAAACCCTAGAAGACACTATTGCCAACCTTAATGCCACAGTGGCCACTGGAGGCAAGGCAAGTCAAAAAGTTGAAGTGTTTGCTGACCCAGGAGATTATGAGGGCAGCATAGCCAAGTTTGAAGAATAGTGGGCCAAAATTAAAGCATGTGAAACAACCCAGCTGCCAAGCAAGGGTGGAGTTGTCAAGCCTACATCAGCAAATCACTAATTTATACTATAAATATAGTACAGGTCTGTACAGGTCCACTATAGCAAAATACCATCTATATAGGCCTGTATACTGACTGTACAATGGGGGACCTCAGAGAAATGGGTTTAAAATATCTCAAACAATACAAAGAAGTTATTAGCAACTTAGTCAGAGAGTATACATTCAGTATTAGTGTGTTTTGTTAAGGTCCCCTATTATATAGTGGATGTACAGGCTCATACAGGCCTGTACAGATGATATTTTGCTATAGTGGACCTGCACAGACCTGTACTATACTTACAGTATAAGTTAGTGATTTGCTGATATAGGGTTAGCTATGGCTGTGGAGAACATTCTTGATGCCTTCAAGGGGAGTCTTACTGGTCATGGATGATATGTTACATTTTGTGCCTCTAGCACTACACTTTCACTCCTTTATTTCCTATACTCCCTTCTTTAGGCATAAACACCTGCACCATTGAACTGTGACTCAGTAATATCTGCCCTTGCTCCCACACCACTCCAGCACAAGCTTATAGCATAAGGGCACCTGATCAAGGTAGCACAAAGCCCCTTTTACCTAAGCAGCTGACACCACAGCAACTGCGGATTGCACCATCACTCACCATACCCATGCACTCGGATCTCATGCCAATGGTATAACTCCTGCATATCGTACGATTCCCTTATTTTTTTCATCCTCCAACCGCAGAACCCCCGCTATTGCACCATCACTTGCCATCTTATCCCACACCAATAGCTGATATCCCTCAGTATAGCCCTGTGTACACGGACCAGGCCAGTTTTTGTCTTGCACTTCCATACTTAGTAACCTGGCCTGCCCTGATGTTATTCAGATGGAGTTCCAACTTAGGTAGCTAGTAGTATATAAACCCCCATGTAATTGTCAGAACTCCAATCAATTCTTCTTGGGTCTTCCCTTACTGTTATGATCATGCTGTACTCAATGCTACACACGGGCCCCAGCTTACTTTTTCCTCACTTCTGGTCCTTAGCTCAGTCGCTCGCACTTCCTCACCACAATTCCAGCACCCTACGATGCCCTATGACATAGTGCTCCTCACCCCTCATCACCCTATAAGTTGCCACTTGCCTTTGCCTCTACTATGGCTCCCTGCACGTGACCTACAGTCCCACAGTCACCTGATGATACATGATTTATCAGCAATGCCTCACAGCACAGTCTTGCACCAGTCACATGACCTTGCACATGATACAATCTAGACCCATCGCATAGCCACTCAGCATAGCCCTCATGCCTCGGATAGGCATGGCCTCCTAATGACAGACCTCAGCACTCGTAGATAATGCTGCCCCTTGAGATAGAGATCCTGGACTCCCTCACAGTTGCCCAGCACATGCAGCATGCACCGGCTTACAGCGGACACCTTAGCAATGGCCCTCGTCCTATGGACTCACCAATGTTCCGCATCACACCATATTGTGCCATAGTCATGCAATCACTTGCCATCACATCGCCCTCATACCTCAGCTGATAGTGATACTTGCGCATAGACACCAGCATGACTCACATGGACTCATGACCAATAGCCATTCGCCCTCACCACAGCCTGCACTCTATGCCACATAGCCTCACACAGCTTCGCACTGCCTCAGAGCATAGCCCTGCTTGCATGGACCATGACCCCCTTGACTCACAAAGATCCACAGACTCTGCAGACCATATACAGTAACCAAGCTGGCCCTTGATGGACCATATGTAGTAATAGTATACAAACATGTACAAACACTGTAATAGTATATAAACCCCAGCCACTACCCTCCTAGACCCCAGTCTATCATTGATGGGTAGTGGAGCATAGTAACCATACCTCAATAAAGGTATTGGCCACTAGCACCTATGCCTACTCCCACAATGCTGCTACACCACTAGGGTCTTGAAGGCTATCGACTGGCTGCTGTATAAATGCCTATTGCCTTCTCTGTTCATATTGTACGACCAGTAAGACCCACAACAGCAAGGCTCCCCTTGAAGACACATTGCAACTCTCACCATTGCTATTGGCATTCACCACTACTAGCCCTAGGCTTGACAGCTCAGGCTTGAGTTGTTTCACTCACAAGGCACCCAGTTATAAGAAGTTCAACTCAGCCCTTACCTTTTCGTACACTTTCGTACACCCTCCACTATGCAGCCAAAGGTACTCAAGTGCCTGAGGTTGTTTCATGATGGGGATGATGATGAAGAGGAATGCTGATGGATTGCATGGGCAATCCTGAGAGTGGCCCCAAGACTCAGTGGACACTAGGGGCTAGCTGTTACACTCACAGCTACACTATGTTCCATTCTTTCCTACATTCCCTTCCTTAGGCAGTTGTACTCACACCACCTTGCCATGCCTTGGCTACACCCAGGACCTATTTGCATGCCGGCTATCAGGTATCTGCAGCATTCTGGGCACTGGACCACAGTAGAGTAAAGACCTGTTTACCTGGATACTCACACCACTGCAGCGATTAATCATCCACAGCCTGGATGGCATCATATTACACCACCCACAGTATATGGCTGGGCAGCCAATAGCACAAGGAGTGCATATTGTACAATTCTGTCTTTATCTTTTTGGACCAATAGCACAACATGCACCATTGTGCCTTAGCATGCCACTCTTTCCCACTCTAGTAGCATTTAGCCCACAGCATCACCCTGCTTGTACAGACCAGGCTAGTTTCTGCCTCACACTTCCATATTTAGTATTCCTGCCTGCCCTTACTTACTTTAGGCTCTGCCCAAATCCTTTCTGTAGTAGTATATAAGACCACCTGTATTATATTGGAGCCCCAATCAATTCTTCTTGGGTCTTCCCTTACAAGGCACCCATGTACTAGGAGATTGATCCACCTTTCCGTTTCGCTTCACTTTCGCTACACACCTCATAGTGCCCAGCACCTGAGGTCATTTCATTAAGAATTGATTTCTCTCTTCACTGCTGTCACTCTTCAACCGCCCCAAAGGCCCCAACCTTCTTGTATCAACAGTAAGCATAGCAGTACCTACATCCCCTTATTGACGTGGAAGGACACTAGTGAATGCTACACATGCTAAGTTGGCCCCTGCTGTTGTAGTTGGCACCTCAACAGGCAGACAGTGTCTAGTAGTCGCCCCTTGCCTCATTCATCCAGTTAATCTCATCCTACTCACCACTGTCACCTCCTGTCTCAAGGACAATGCTGCTGCTGCTGCTGAGAGAGAGCAGCAAGAGTTGTGGGAAGAGATCAATCACTTAATTGCAAAGCAGTCCATGAGATTCAGGGCATCAGATATGCCCACCATCTATTTCCCCACCCCAGTTGCTGACATCAACCCAAACAACCTCATCATTCCAACACCCCCCATCCCATTGCCATCTATCCTTTGCCAGCTCATTGCCAAAGCCAAAGAACAAACCCGCTGCTATGAGGAGTATGTAGCCTGCATAGAAGCCCAGCTCACTGCTCCCCTACCCCTATTGCCAGACTACCGCACCTGCTGCAGGCCAGATTGTGAAACAACTTGAGCCTGAGCTGTCAAGCCTAGGGCTAGTAGTGGCGAATGTCAATAGCGATGGTGAGAGTTGCAACATGTCTTCAAGGGGAGCCTTGCTGTCATGGGTCTTACTGGTCATACAATATGAGTGGGGAAGGCAAAAGGTGTTTATACAGCAGCCAGTCGATAGCCTCCAAGACCCTAGTGGTGTAGCAGCATTGTGGGAGTAGGCCATAGTGCTAGTGGCCACTACCAATCAGTGGTAGGGTTACTATGCTCCACTACCCATCAATGATAGACTGGGGTCTAGGAGGGTAGCAGCTGGGGTTTATATACTGTTACAGGGTTTGTATGTATTTGTACACTATTACTACATATGGTCCGTCAAGGGGCTGGCTGAGTTACCGTATATGGTCTGTGGAGTCTGTGGATCTCTGTGGGTCAAGGGGGTCATGGTCCATGCAAGCAGGGCTATGCTCTGAGGCAGTGCGAAGCTGTGTGAGGCTATGTGGCATAGAGTGCAGGCTGTGGCGAGGGCAAATGGCTATTGGTCATGAATCCATGTGAGTCATGCCAGTGTCTATGCACAAGTATCACTATCAGCTGAGGTACAAGGGCAATGCAATGGCAAGCGATTGCATGACTATGGCACAATATGGTGTGATGCGGGACATTGGTGAGTCCATAGGACGAGGGCCATTGCTAAGGTGTCCACTGTAAGCTGGTGCATGCTGCATGTGCTGGGCAACTGTGAGGAAGTCCAGGATCTCTATCTCAAGGGGCAGCATTATCTACGAGTGCTGAGGTCTGTCGTTAGGAGACCATGCCTATCCAAGGCATGAGGACTATGCTGAGTGGCTATGCAATGGGTCTAGATCATATTACATGTGGGGTCATGTGACTGGTGCAAGACTGTGCCATGATGCATTGCTGATAGATCATGTATTGTCAGGTGACCATGGGACTGTAGGTCATGTGCAGGGAGATGTAGTAGAGGCAAAGGCAAGTGGCAACTTATAGGACAATGAGGGGCAAGGAGCACTATGTCATAGGACATCGTAGGGTGCTGGAACTGTGGCGAGGGAGTGTGAGCGACTGAGCTAAGGGCCAGAAGTGAGGAAAAAGTAAGATGGGGCCCATGCATAGCATTGAGTATGGCATGATCATAACAGATTGCCTTCTTGTTTGCACATAGTATGACCATAACTCCTTTCTTCTTTCTTTGCAGTTACCCTCGGGAGAGTACTCCCTCATTCTTGCTACCCCTACCAGCCTATGCAGCTGCGACTTCTGATATGAATCCACTCCCACCAATTGGGCTGAGTCAGCAGACCAGGATTGGTAGTTATCACACACACTAGCATTTGAACTAAAAAGTTCCTGGCTCCAGCTATAGGGGGAATACTAAGCAAGCTGAGAGAATGCTGTATGCATCCTAAAGGAAGAGTAATCAGGATCCTCAATAGGCCGTGTCCAGGAGACTATCGAGATCAGAAGACTGTAGTCCACACGAGACCTTTAGCACCCCTGCCATTCAAAAGGTCCAGTCACAGCTGGTACAAGAAGCACAAGCCACCTGTAATAAAGAAAGAAGTCTGCTTCCAGTATGTTGCAGGTACTCCTCAATACCATTGCAAACCCCACTATTCCTCTACCAAACAAACTCACTGCCATTGTGGCCGAGTTCACCACCATTACCACTCAGAATATCCAACTTGCTCAATCACTACACACATTCAACAATGAAATCATCTGCCTTGAGCAGCTGATGATGGTAGGCCAAAGCACTGTGGCCATACTCCAGGGCCAAATTGCAGCCACAGGCCCACCAGGGACCTCAAAGAAGGTAGAACTCTTTGCTGACTTGGGCGAATATGATGGCTCTATTGCCAAGTTCAAGGAATGGTGGGCCAAGATGAAAGCATGGCTCTGTGTCAATGCCCATGTTGCCCCTGCTGGGAGTTATGAGGCCATTGTAGCAGTCTTGTCCCACCTCAAAGGACCCAAAGCCAGCCTCTTCACACAGACCCACCTCACCCAAGGAAACACCTATCTGTGGAAGGATTGCAAAGATGAAATCCAGGGCCTCTTCCAGGCTGCCAACCAGAAGGATTGGGCTTGCTGCCAGCTAGAGGAGTTCAAACAGCAGAATATGCAGACTGATGATTACCTTGTCCACTGGGAAGCACTATATCAGCAGGCACAAATTGATGACACCCATGCGGTCTGGTTGTTAGAGCAAAACATGGCCCACCACATCATTTTGCAGATCTTCAAAGAGAACAAGCATCAGGACAAGCCGGCACTCTATATGGATCATATCAGGAAGACCAGATGCGCAATGGAAGTGCTCAACTTCATCAGGGGGTATGAAAGGAAGGCCCCTGCAAGGATTAGCAGTCGAGGGTTAGTGTGGGAGAACCTTGAAGAAGATGTATATGTCCTCCCCAGCAGCGACACCAGAGCAAGATGCTTCAACTGCAAGGAGACCAGCCATAGGATCTGCAAATGCTGAAAGCCCAAGGTTAATCAATGCCTGGCCTGTAAGTTTGTTCATGGCAGGCACAGTGCTTACTGCACCAAGAGAAAGATGCTGCAGAGGATCCTGCTAGCAGAAGTGTTACGATCACGCCGTACTCGATGCTACGCACGGGCCCGCGTTACTCTTTTTCCTCTCTTTGGCCCATAGCTCAGTCACTCGCACTCCCTCGCTACGCATTCCAGCGCTCCTACGCTGCCCGACGATACAGTGCTCCTCGCCCCTCGTCGCCCTATAATCGCCACTCGCCTTCGTCCATACTACGGCTCCCTGCACGAGACCTCAGTCCCACGGTCACCTGACAATATCTAATCGATCAGCGATGCCCTGCGACACAGTCTCGCACCAGTCACATGACCCTGCACGAGATAGATCTAGACCCATTCGCAAAGCCACTCGGCACAGCCCTTGTGCCTCGGACAGGCACCAGCCCCTTCAACGGCAGACCCAGCACTCGTAGATAACGCCGCCCCCTGAGACATAGAGACCCGGACTCCCTCCGGACTTACCCCAGACTCCTTGACAGTCGCCCAGCGTACACGGCACTTGCACACGCTCACCGCCACACGGCTCGCACCCACGAATAGGCTCATCCAATGGCTCTCGCCCTTCGGACTCGCCCACGGAATGTCACCGCACTGCAACCCCTAGCCCTGACACCGCCTTCGGCACTCCACAACACTCCAGTCCCGCTCCGCAGTCCTGCATCACGCCATGTCACGCCATAGTTACGCAATCGCTCGCCATCGCATCGCCCTCGTACCTCGGCCTATAGCGATACTCGCGCATAGACAACCGATATGACTCATATGGACTCATGACCAATAGCCATTCGCCCTCACCACAGCCTACGCCTTACGCCGTACAGCCCCGCATAGCCACGCACTGCCCCGCACTGTCGAGAGCATAGCCCCGCTCGCACGGACCAAGACATTCCCTTGACCCACAGAGACCCACGGACTCCGCAGACCATATACGGTAACTAAGCCGGCCCTTGACGGACCATATGTAGTAATAGTGTACAAATAGATACAAACCCTGTAACAGTATATAAACCCCAGCCGCTATCCCT
>JBBPTI010000138.1:0-21851 GCA_038093995.1 Tylopilus aff. callainus | reverse complement strand
TACTAAGGTAAACACAGCTTGGTGCAGCCATTGTGTGGTGTGTGAATGCTGTTAGCAAGCAGGTTGAGTTGGGTACCAGTGCCAGAATAGGGGAAGAGCCAAGAAAGGAGCAAAAAGACAGGGGTTGCGGGTGAGGTTGTAACAGCCAGTGTGTTTGCAATTGAAGCATCTGGCCCAGCTATCGCTGCTACTCAGTGCATAGACAGCTTCTTCAGCATTTTCTTTGGCTAGCCCCTGCATGCTTATCCTGGGGGCGACTCTTCTTTCTCCATCACATATGAATAGTAATGCCTCCATGGCAGTGCCAGTCTTTTAGATATTGTGCAGGTAGGTGGCAGGGACATCAGTGCACTTTCCTTCCTTGAAGAGCTGGATGATAATGGCCCTCAAGGTGTTCTGCTCAAGGAGCCAGATGGCATGTGTGTCATCAATGTCAGCCTGTTGATAGAGAGCTTCCCACTGAATGATGAAGTCATTGGTGTGCATGCTCCCTTGCTTGAACTCCTCAAGCTGTCGACAAGCCCAGTCCTTCTGGTTTGCAGCCCAGAACAGCCCTTCTACTTTGCCTTTAAGATTGGTCCATGCATAAGTGGGGCCTTTGGCAAGCCTTGTCTGGGCAAAGGGTCTGGCTTTGGGTCCTTTGAGGTGTGAAAGTACCACAACCACTGCTTCATAGCTTCTGGGTGGGGCAACATGTGCATTCACTCACAGCCATGCTTGCATCTTGGCCCACTATTCCTTGAATTAGGCAATGTTGCTGTCATACTCTCCAAGATCTGCAAACAACTCAACTTCTTTGCTGTTCCAGGGGGACCAGTGGCTGCTATTTGGCCCTGGAGTGTCACAACTGTTTGCTGTTTAGCAGTAATGACTTGCTCCAGCCTCACGATCTCATTGTTGGAATCGTGCAATGACCTGGCAAGCTGTGCAGTTTGTTGGGTTATGGTAGTGAATTCGTTTGCCACTGCGTTCAGCTTGTCATGCGTCCTGACAGTAGGGTCAGCCAACAGGGTGAGGAGTGCCTGCAACATACTGGAAGCAGGTTTCTTTCTTTACAGTTTTGTTTGCAGCTTTCTTGTACCAGCTTCTTCAGCTTCTTCTGCTCTCAAACAGAAGTGGTGCTAGAGGTCTTGAGCAGATGACAGTCTTCTGATCTCACCAATCTCTGGGTCTCAGCCTGTTGAGGATCCTGATCTTCCTCAGCTCTGAGTACTTCTTTGGTTTGCTTAGTAATCCCCCTATGGCTAAACTGAGAGCAAATGGGATTCTGTAAATGAAATAGCTACCAATCATTGACTGGCAGTGTGTCTGGCCTGCCAGTGCTATTGGTGTCATATTGGAAAGTCTCTCCACATATTGCTGTAGCAGAGGTAGCACCTATGGAGTACTTGCTGTAAGGTGTGTGGAAAGATTTAAAGAGATTTGGCAGATCACCTCAAGCTGTTTCAGGGGCACAGATATCCAGGGGTTCATTTGCTGCAAACAATATTTGAACTGGCAGGTCTGTTTGGCCAGGATCAGCATTGTGAATGGTGAAAGGGATAAGGTCTATCGCAGGCACAATAGTCTGGGGAAGAGGAGAGAGGGCGAGCAAGTTGTGCTTCAATAAAGGTGGCATAGGCAGCATACTGGTGTTGGTGTTCCTCTGCCTCGGCTATGAGGTATTGGAGGGTAGTGGGTGAGAGAGGAGGAGGTGTAGGTGGGATGAGGTCATTTGAATTGATGTCAGTGAAAGGGGAAGGGGGGATATTGCAAAGTTGGCATAGCTGACAATGCCCATGTAGTCCTTCTGCTCCACTCAGCAATTCTCTCATCAAACTCTTCCTGAAACTCCCACTGTTTCCTTTCTTCTTCAGTGGCAAGGTCAGCTTCTAAGGTCAAAGTGACAGTGGCAAGAAGGGCAAGATTGATTGGGTGCTGTGGGCGAGGGGCGACTACTAGATGCTGTCTGACTTCCTACTCAGCCAAGAGGGAAGTGGGGGCCAACTGGGCATAATTAGCCTTCACTAGTGTCCTTCTACATTAGAAAGGCTGAACATAGGTACAGTATGGCTCACTGTTGTGAGGATTCTGAGGTTTTGGAGAGAGGGGTAGGGTGCTTCAGAGAAGTCAAAGAGCAATGACAGCGAAGCAGCAATTGATTCTTAATGAAACAACCTTGGGCACTAAGTACCTTTGGCTGCATAGCAGAGGGTGTATGAAAGTGTACAAAGGGTAGTAGAAGTGGATTGAACTCCTTATAACTGGGTGCCTTGTGAGGGAAAGCCCAAGAAGAATCAATTGGAGTTCTGACAATTACATGGGGGGTTTATATACTACTAGCTACCTAGGTTGGAACTCTGTCTGAAATACATAAGGGCAGGCCAGAATACTAAAGATGGAAATGCAAGACGAAAACTGGCCTGGTCCATGCAAGAGAGGCAGTACTGAGGGATAACAGCTATTGGTGTGGGATAGAGTGACAAGTGATGGCACAATAGCAGGAGTTCTGTGATTGGAGGAAAAAGGAAATATGAGAATCATATGATATGCAGGAGTAACACCATTGGCATGGGATTGGAGTGCATGGATATGGTGAGTGATGGCACCATCTGCAGTTGCTATGGTGTCAGCTGCTTAGGTAAAAGGGGCTTTGCACTATCTTGGTCAGGTGCCCTTATTGAAATGACCTCGGGTGCAAGGCACTAGGAGGCATATGAGTAGCGAAGCGAATCGGACTAATGGACCAATCTTCTAGTAAAGCAGGTGCCTTGTGAGGGAAGACCCAAGAAGAATTGATTGGGGCTCCGATATAATACAGATGGTCTTATATACTACTACAAACCAGATTCAAGTGGAGTCTAAAGTAGGTGAGGGCAGGTCAAGATACTAAATACAGAAGTGTGAGATGGAAACTGGCCTGGTCCATGCAAGCAGGGCAGTACAGTGGGCTAAATGCTACTGGAGTGGGAAAGAATGGCGAGTGAAGGCGACATCGTGGCTATTCTGCTATAGGTGTGAGAGCAGAAGGCATGCTATTGGTGTGAGCACGGGTATTGTGCCATTGGCTCAAAAAGATAAAGGCAGAATTGTACAGTATGCACAACTTGCGCTATTGGCTGCCCAGCTGAAGGCTGCAGATGTTGTGATATGGTGCCATCCAGGCTGTGGGTAGCTAATCACTGCTGTGGTATGAGTATCTGGGTAATTGGGTCTTTACTCTACCATGGTCCAGTGCCTGGAATGCTGTGGATATCCAATAGCTGGCATGCAAATAAAGCCTGGGTGGAGCTGAGTTACAGCGAAGTGGCATGAATAGTATTGCCTAAAGAAGGGAGTGTAGGAAAGAATGGAACATAGCGTAGCTGTGAGCATAACACTTATGCTGTAAGCATATGCTGGGGTGGCATGAGAGCAAGGGCAGATGTTACCAAGTTGTGGCTCTGTGGCACAGGTTCCTATGCCTAAAGAAGGGAATGTAGTAAAAGAGTGAGATGAAGTGTAGTGTCAGGGACACGAAGGATAACAGGAAGGGGGTAGGCATCACAAATGGTGTGTTAGTTTAGGTATCAATAATCCTGGCAGGGGCAAAGTTTGCCATCCTTCTTCTTGATGAAGAATGATGGAGAAGCTTGGGAAGAGTTAGAGGGGCGGATCTTCCCTGATGCCAGGTTTTCATCAATGAACTCATCAGTTGCTTATCATTCATCAGGGAATAATGGGTAGAGTTTGCCAATCTTTGGTATGAAGGAGTCCACTAGGTTAATTGCATGGTCATAAGATCAAGAGGGTGGTATGTGATTGGTGGACTCCTTTTCAAAGATGAAGGTGAAGATGGAGTAGGCAAGGGGGAGAGAGACTTTGGGGGCTGGTTCTTGTGCAATGGCTAGTTTGGTGGCTTGGGAGACTCGGGCAAGTTCAAGAGTGATGGGGTGAGTAGGGTGGTACTTTTGTCCATAGGCAAGGACCCTATGGGCCATGTAATTCCCAGTGGTTGCCTTTACAAACTGCTCTGCAGAGGGTTGTTCCAGATATTGTCAGAGTCCTTCCTCTTCATAGGTTTGTTTGGCAGGGGAGGAGGTGGTTGGGTAGGAGTATAGTTCATTTCCTGTATCATGGGAAGGGTCAACATTAACAGTCCCTTATTGCCAGTTGATATCTGGGTTGGTGTTTATGAGCCAAGGGTGCCCAAGGATCACCTTTTGTTTTCCTAGTCTTAGCACAAAGAATCTAATTTTCTGGATGATTTCTGCTATAGTGACAAATAGGTGGGTGACATAGCATATCCTGGAGTTCTGGGAGGAGTTGACATTGTGGGCAATGATTTTTTGAATAGTTCACTATACAGGGATTTGTTTCTGGGAGGCAAAGCTCTAATTGAGGCAGTTAATCTCTGCTCTGGAGTCAATGAGAGCAGTGGTGGCAATGGTTTTCAAGGTCCCTTCAAGGTAGATCAAAGAGGTAGGCATAGTCAATGATTTACAAGTACAGGACCTATGGATAGAAGGGTTTCACATTGCTTGAGCCCTTCCTACTGAAAACCCTTAGTTCCATTGAACATGGTGGCCAATTGCCTGATATTCATTGGTTCCTCATCCTCTTTTGGAGTGGTCTCTTTTTCCTCATCCCAAAAATTTCTGGCAAGTATCTTTCTGGTTGTTTTTATGATGGGGGTGGGGGTGGTTCTCTTCTAGTGTAAGGGACATTCTCTGCTAATGTGGCCTGGTTTTCCACAGGCAAAACATAGCCCCTTTTTTCTATAATCAGTGGCCTAGGCAAGAGAGAGGTGGTCTACTTCCATGGCATTGGGGTCTCAAGGAGGAAGACAACATTGAGGGGGAGTATAATGGGTAGGGGGGCCTAGGTGGGCAATGTGATCAGCTTGGTCCCACTGGGACTTGAACTGTCAAGCTCACTTGTGCCAGTTAGCAAGAGTGGTTGGAACTGAAACAACTCGAGCCTGAGCTGTCAAGCCTAGGGCTAGTAGTGGCAAATGCCGATAGTGATGGTGAGAGTTGCAACGTGTCTTCAAGGGGAGTCTGGCTGTCATGGGTCTTACTGGTCATATGATATGAGTGGGGAAGGTGATAGGCATTTATATGGTAGCCTAGTCACTAGCCTCCAAGACCCAATGATAGTGCTGTTACTAGCCACTACTCACTAATGATAGACTGGGGTCTAGAAGGATAGCGGCTGGAGTTTATATACGGTTACAGGGTTTGTATGTGTTTGTACACTATTACTACATATGGTCCATCAGGGGCTGGCTTAGTTACTGTATATATTCTGTGAAGTTCATGGGTCTCTGTGGGTCAAAGGGAAGTCTTGGTCCATGCAAGCAGGTCTATGCTTGGGGCAGTGCAGGGCAGTGTGCGGCTATGCGGGGCTGTACAGCATAGGGTGTAGGCTGTGGTGTGGGTGAATGGCTATTGGTCATGAGTCCATATGAGTCATACCAGTGTCTATATGCAAGTATTGCTATAGGCCGAGGTATGAGGGCAATGCGATGGTGAGCGATTGTGTGACTGTGGTGTGATATGGCATGATGTGGGACTGTGGAGTGGGACTGGGAGGTTCAGAGTGCTGAAGGCAGTGTCAGGGCTAAAGATGCGATATGGTGACATATCATGGATGAGTCCAAAGGGTGAGAGTCATTGTGAGCCTATCTGTGGAGTGCGAGCTATTACATGTGCATGTCTGTGCCAGGCATCTGTGTGGGAGTCTGGGGTCTATGTCTCAAGGGGTGGCATCATCTAGTAGTGCTGAGGTTTTGCCATTAGAGGCCTATGCCTATCCATGGCACGAGGGCTATGCCGAGTGGCTGTGCAAGGATCTGGATCATATCACATGCTGGGTCATGTGACTGGTGTGAGACTGTGCCATGAGGCATTGCTGATAGATCGTATATCATCAGGTGACCATGGAATTGTAGGTCATGTGCAGGGAGCTATAGTAGGGATGAAGGCAAGTGGCAACTATAGGGCAACAAGGGGACAGGGAGCACTATGTTGTGAAGCATCGTAGGGTGCTGGAATGGTAGCGAGGGAGTGTGAGTGACTGAGCTAAGGGCCAAAATGAAGGGAAAAAGTGTGGCAGGGCCCATGTATAGCATCAAGTACAGTGTGATTGTAACAGGAACTGTGTCCATGGAGTAGATATGGTGCATGAGGGAAGTGGGTAGTCCAGCAGCAAAGAAGAAAATAAGGATGTGGGCATCTTTAGTTTCATTGAGCTCTGCCTCAGCCATTTTCATGGAGAAGAGGGTGAAGTAGTAGTCAAGAGGGTCAGTATCTGGGTGAGGGTATTTTAGGCTTAAAGCTCTGGTGGTAGAGAGCCAGTTAAGGGCTTCCTGTTGGGTGTTGGTGTGTTTGAAGGTGAGGAGGAACTTCTTTTTGAAGTCAGTGAAGGTTCCAAAAGAGTTGGAGGTGAGGGCAGCAGATTGGAAGGTGGAGGCCCATGTGGCTACTGATCCCTTTGTTATGTAGAAGAGGGCAAAGGCTATCTTCTTTGCTTCCTTGTTGTATACTTCATTGTTGACCAGTAAGTAGGTCTTGATTGTATTCAGCCAACTCTTGGCCTTTGCATACAATCCATCATATGCTTTAGGCATTCTGATCCTAAGCTCAATGGATTTAGTGGCCATTTTGAGAGGTGGGGGCAGTGGAGGGGTGGGTTGTCAAAATATGATGGGTCTTTGCAAGGAGAGAGGGGATGGTAGTGTGGGCAGATGGAAAAGAGTGAGGAGGGAGCTTAGGTTGCTGGTGAGTTGTCTAGTCTCTTCATTTGTTTCTGTCAGATGATCATCCAAGTCATCAAGGGGGGGGAATGGAGAGCAGGGTGGTTTGGATTCAGAGGAGGAAGAGGGAGTGTGGTCCCTTTGAAAGAAGGAGAGGAGGTTGGGTGGGTTAGATGTGGTGGGTAGATTGCATCGAAGGCAACCAGTGCAAAGGAGGAAGCTAGTCTTATGTTAAGATCAACTTCTGACAAGAGGTTGACCTTAGCCTTGAATAGCCTAGGAGGAACATCATTTCTATGCCCAAATGAATGCAGGTCTTATCTGGTGAAGCTAGCAGATCATCAAGACAAACTCGAGTGGGTCCTGAGGATCTGAGGCAAAGGGAATATAATCAAGGAAGACTAGCTTGGGTTACAGGGTAGCGAGGGCAGTCCTTAAGTAGTAGCTAGGCTGCCTTGATGACTAAACAGAAGAATGTAATGGAACATCAGAGAAGTCATAAGAAGGACTAGATAACAATCAGATATGATCAGAGCATATCCTGAGTCAGATCAAATGAGTAAGCATGGAAGTGGGTAAAGGGGAGACCATAGTTGTACAGGAAAAGAAAGGAAAAGAGTAATGAGAAGAAGCATGATAGGTAAGTCGTAACACTATGCAACCAAAGGTACTTAGTGCCTGAGGTTGTTTCAAATGGTAGATACTTCATTTCATATACTCATGAATTAGGGTTCCAATTAGGGGTTATTGAGGAATATTGCAATTAGTGAAAAATGTCCAAATATGCAGACAGTTTTTTGAGCCATTGTATTAGTAGGTGTTATAAGGAATGGACAATCACCAGAGGATTTAGCCAGGTCAGGACAAAGTTTGGAGCAAATTCTGCTAATGGTAAATTAATATAAACCAGTAAAATCAGATATTTGGCAAGTAGATTGATTCAAATTCAATAAAGAGATTTTACTATGATGATAGTGGATCAAGAGTGGTATTTGGGTGTTGAACTTATTATAGGTCACATGACCCATTGCTTATGTCAGAACTTATCAGAACATAATTGTTACAACCTTGCTTGCACCCCTGTACATCTCACTTCCTTTTTTGGCTCCCCCCCTTACTCCAGCACTGGTATCTCTCTCGGCCTGCTTGCTAACAGCACTCACATGCCATACAATGGCTGCACCAAGCTGTGTCTACCTTAGTAAGCAGTCCAGACCCTTTGCACAGCCCCATGACATCATCATCACACCATATCGCACCATAATGACACAATCTCACATCATTGGCGCCTGGGCTGCACAAGGCAGTGCAGTGACTCCCCATGACTTATTCTCAGCCAGTAGCATAAACCCCACACTCCCATGTCTGCCCTGAACTCCCATATGTAGTAATAAGCTACCAAGCATGCACAAACAACTGTAACAGTATATAAGGCTGGCAATTCAGCCCCAAGATCCTCATTTGAGTTATCTTGGGTTTTCCCCTTAGTCCTCAGTCAACACCTGGGCACCCACTAGCTCTAGTCATCCCTGCTACCTGCTGTCACACAGCTCACTATGCAGCCCCGCCTAAGAGTTGTTTCATTATAACTCGAATCCATCCTCACTTCGCTGTCGCTGCCACCACCCTGAAGCCCATCATCATTAGTAGTGAGCCCAGCAGAGTCATTGGCTGTCGTTACTGACAGCCCTCTGCCCCAGTGAACCCCACCCAGATTTCCATCCCATGTCCTGAGTACACACTCGACCTTGCCGCCCTTGCCACCAGTGCCTGCCTCTTTGTAGAGGAGCACCCCCACCTTTTTACTCAAGTCTTCGACCCTGCCTCTGCCACTGCCCAGAGAGAAAGGAGGTTAGCAGGGGAGTACAGAGAGATAAAGAAAGAAGAGGAGGAGGAATTAGTATTACCACCCTCGCCCTCTCCCACTGTTAAGCATGAGTCAACCCCGCCTGAGTCAGTCGACCTGAACGATCTCAAGGGTCCATATTGAGACCCAACATTGCCCGACATCTGCCACCACCTTGACAAAGAGTACCATTGTTGGCAAGAGAACCACGCCAGGTTCTTAGTAGAAGAAGCCTGCCTTGCCCACTGTGAGAGAATCACTACAGCAAGAGCTGCCCGCCACAACGCCACTGCCACCCTTGTCCAACCTGATAACAGTCTGGGATGCCTTCACCCTTGCGCATCTTTGTGCCACCCTTGCTATCTTTAGTAGTCTTCTAGTAGCCCCTGCTACTATCACTATACCTCTTTTTGTTCAAGCCTACCTGCACTTGTTGACAGGTATTTTTCTTCTCAACCACACCCCCCTATGATAGTGCAGCTCCTGCTGCTTACTCTTATCTTTCTCATCATCTTCTTTTCTTGTCTCTTTACCTACTTTCTCCTTCATCTTCTTTCCCTTGTTGCATGAGAACTTACACCCCTTCAAGCCCAGCTCACCATCAGAGAAGGAGCCTACTCGGTTACCTTCAGATATGAGGGACAGGCAATCCATGCTGAAGAAGAACTGCAGCAGCAGAATTACAGCTGGTAGTTATTGAATAGAACTTCTTCTTCCGCTTAAACCTGAGTGACCATGATAGGACAACTGTTTATGCAACTCTGACAGAAGGAGAACAAACAGAAACAACAGAGACCAATCAGCCGACCACAGACTGCGCCAGTGAGATCCACCCCATATAAAGCAACCAGGCACCCAGCCACAATTGAAGAGTATCAAAGAAGAACCTGGGTAGTTCGAGATGGAAAAAGAATTCAGATCCCCAAAACACATGTAGCCCGACACTATGTCACAGTCCACACTCCAAATCCTCGCTGACCTGAACCTCATGCTGGAGGACAAGATTGCTGCCGTTGCATTAGAATTCACAATGCTAACCAAACAGAACCAGCAACTTTACAATGGGTGTGTTGAAGAGCAAAAGAAGACTGCTGCTCTGTTGAAAAACGTGGCTGCCCTCAAGCAGACAGTGAGTAATCTGAACAGCACCACTGCCACAGGAGGAAAGGCCATGTGAAAAGTGGAAGTTTTCGCGGACCCCAGAGATTACAAGGGATCAGTAGCCAAATTCAAAGAGTGGTGGGCCAAGATTAAAGCATGGCTCCACACTAATCGGTCCATGATTCTGCTGAAAAGTTACGAGGCAGTGACTGCAGTCCTATTGCAACTTAAAGGACCAAAAGCCAGGCCATTTGCCCAGACATGCCTCCGACGAGGCCAAGAATACATGTGGGATGAGCTCATTCAAGAGATGGAAAGTCTATTCCGCTTGGTGAACCAAAAGGACTGGGCTGTTGCCCAACTTGAACAACTCCACCAAGGCACCCTTCGGACCGATGACTTCCTAGTAAGATGGGAGGCCCTTTACCAAATGGCCGGAATCGACGACAGTCATGTGATCCGCCTTCTAGAACAGAATACCGCCTGACATATCATCCTTCAGATCTTCAAGGAGGGCACCTGAAAGTCCACCCCCACAGACTACCTACAGAACATCCAAGATGTGGGATGTGCAATGGAGGCTCTCATGTTCATAAGGGGGAGACTGCAGAATTATCAACCCCACAGAGACTGAATGGAGGTAGATCGATTTGAAGAAGTGGATGAAGAAGACATCTTCACCATAAAGGGAAGCCCTGGTAAATGCTTTAACTGTAAAGGCACCAGGCATATAGCCCGAGACTGCAAGAAGCCAAAGAACCAGTGTGCTGAATGTCACTTCCACAGAGGAGGACATCAGTTCAGCTGTAAAAGGAGAAAGGTACACTGAATTACCTTAGCCAAAAATGAAGCCAAGGTTGCCATGGTTGAAGAAGAGGGTTTTTCCAATGCTGGAAAGGAGCAGAAGGGAAAAGGCAGAGCCTAGGAGACAATCTGAGTGTCTCACAGGCTGATAATCATTTCTTGGTGGAACTAACTAAACTCGTGTCTGTACTGACGACCCTAGTATCTAACATAACCGGTCTAGGGGGGTCTCTTGATGAGCCCAGCAGGGACCGAGACACTAAACCTGTGCTTAATTCCCCTAAATCCACCAAAACCCCAGAAGAGCCCAAGACATACACAAGGGTAATCCATGGAGGAAAAGAAATAAAACTGATAATACAGATAAACCCCTCCCGCAAAGAACAATATGTTGATGCCGAAGCCCTGATCGACAGTGGAGTGAATCTAACGCTCATCAATTACGACTTTGTATGAAAGAACCACATCCCCACACTGACTGCCTGTAGGACCATCATCGTGCATAATGCAGACGGATCAGAGAATGCCGGAGGGCACATTACCAAAGAGGTAGAGGTCTATTGCAACATAAATGGACATCAAGAGCTACTCCAAGCATATGTATCCAATATTGGAAACAATGACATAATTCTAGGCTATCTGTGGCTTCAGGAACACAATCCCCAAATCGACTAGAGAACCGGACATATCCAGTTCATAGGTTGCCCGGAGACCTGTAACTATGATCAGAGTAACCAAGCAATGCATGAGCAGGAAGTAATGGAGATAGGACATGCCAAAGAAAGGAGCCAAGAGAAAGAACAGCAAAGGGCTTCAACAGTAGAAGATGCCCTCAAACTTGTACCCCCGATCTATCACCGTTACCAACAGGTCTTTTCACAGAAGGAGTCAGAAAGGATGCCATTGTGGAAACCCTGGAACCATGTGATAGAACTAAAAGAAAGCTTTAAGCCAAAAAAGGGCCAGATCATCCCCCTAAGTCCGAATGAGCAAAAAAAGGTGGAAGACTTCGTGGAGGATCAGCTGCAGAAAGGGTACATTTGCCCATTGAAATCCAAACAAACATCGCTGGTCTTCTTCATTCCAAAGAAGGACAGACAGAAATGAATGATGCAGGACTACTGGTATTTAAATGAGCATACCGTTCGCAATAACTATCTGCTTCCACTGATCTCCCAACTTGTGGACAAGTTGAAGGATGCTAAAATCTTCACCAAGATGGATCTCTGCTAGGGATACAATAACGTACAAATCAAAGAAGGAGATGAATGAAAGGTGGCCTTTGTGTGCCACAGAGGCACTTACAAACTGATGGTAATGTTCTTCGGACTATGCAATTCACCCACCACCTTTCAGACCATGATGAATGAACTCTTTGCCGACATGCTCAAGGTGGTAGTCTACATCAACGATCTCTTAATCTTCTCCTGAAGTGAAGATCAAAAAGTACATGAACATAAGGTTGCAGAGGTGTTAGAAAGACTGGAGAAGAATGACCTGTTCATCAAACCCGAAAAGTGCTCCTTCTCCACCACAAGTGTTGAATTTCTGGGAATGATAGTAACCCCCGCCGGAATTCACATGGATCTGGGGAAGGTAAAAGCTGTGACAGAATGGCCATTGCTGACAACCCTGCGGCAAACACGGGCCTTTCTGGGGCTTGCAAACTTCTACTGACGATTCATAAAAGATTATGCCCAGATTGCTCATCCTCTCCATAACCTAACCAAGAAGGATGTTGCCTTCGAATGGACAGAAGAGTGTGAAACCGCCTTCAACGCACTAAAACAATGCTTTATCACTGCCCCCATTCTTGCCTACCCTGACAACGACTGCCGATACCGCCTTGAAAGCAATGCCAGCAACTGCACTGTCAGGGCAGTATTGTCTGTACAAAAGGAGGACCAATGGCATCCAGTAGCGTTCTCGTCCCACTCCATGACCCCTGAACAGCATAACTACCCAATCACTGACAAAGAAATGCTCAGCATAATCTCCACATTAGAAAGCTGGAGACATTATCTGGAGAAAACCCAGCATGAATTCAAAATCTGGAATGACCATCAGAATCTCACCTGGTTCATGACACAACAGGATCTCAATCACCAACAGGCCCAATGGGCTCAGTACTTATCTCGATTTAATTTCAAATGGTGCCATAAAGCAGGAATGCTGATGACGAAGGCAGACACACTATCACAACGTTCAGATCTGATGAACAGAGGAGAGGATGACAATAAAGCGGTGTTGGTGATTCCCCCTGAACAGATTCAGCAGGTAGTGGAGGATGAAGGAGTGTTAGAAGTGACAACCCTGGGGGAGGAGCTTACCGATGAAATCTCCCATGGAACCATCTGACTCCCAGAATTCACCCTCAAAAAGTTGATGGCACAGGGGTATGAGATTAGGGATCAGCTCCTCAAAAGGAATGGTCAAATCTACATACCCCTGGACTTACACACCCACCTGATTATGCTGCACCATGACCACAGAGTTAGTGGACATCCTGGAGTTCTCAAGACTCTAGAACTTCTCACCCAGTTCTATAGCTGGCCCATCATGAGAAAGGATGTGGAGCAGTATGTGCAGGGATGCACTCGTTGCACCAGAGCAAAGTCCAGAAATCAACCACCAAAGGGAGAGCTCCAACCCTTGCCAATTCCCAGCAGCCCTTGGGAGGACATCTCTGCGGACTTCATCACTGATCTCCCCTTAGCACAGGGGTTCGATGCCATCCTTACTGTGGTAGACCGGTTCTCCAAGGAAGTGGAATTAATCCCTTGTGCCAAGTCCTGCTCCGCTGTCAGGTTAGCAGATTTATATCTGGCCCATGTCTGGAAACATCACAGGCTGCCAAAGACTATTGTGTCAGATTGAGGCCCCCAGTTCACTGCAACCTTGATAACATCACTCTGTGCACAACTCGGTATCTCGGTAAAGAAGTCCATGGCCCATCACCCACAAACAGATGGGCAGACTGAATGGATGAATAGAGAAGTAGGATCGTACTTATGTATGTATTGTGCTGAATGACAGGATGACTGGGCATGCTGGTTGCCCCTGGCCCAATTTTCCCTGAATGCAAAGCAGTCCACTGCTTCCAAATTCTCCCCTTTCCAGGTCACTCACACCTACCAGCCCCGCATGGGGGTGAAGCCCTGAGATTCGAAGTCCCCTGCCATGTCAGCGCTCACTCTTGATTATTAGACAGTCCTCCAGTGAACAAAGGAGCATCTTACCAAGGCCCAGGAATGGATGACCATCACTGGCAATGCCCATCATACCCCTGCACCCTGCTACACAGTGGGGGATCATGTATGGCTTGCAACCGATAACCTAACCCTGCCATTCCTGTGTCGCAAGCTCACCGATCGATGGATCAGGCCATTCCCTGTTATCTCCCTTAAGGGGCCAAATGCCATGGAACTACACCTCCCTAAATATATCCACATCCACCCCATTGTCAACATATCCTGTACCAAACCTTACATTACCCCACTTCCACATCAACCCGACCCACTTCTGGGCCCCACTGCCATCACCAATAATCGGGATTCCGAGTATGAGGTCGACTTTATTGTTGATTCCCATCCCCGCGGTTGTGGTATACAGTACCTGGTACATTGGAAGGGATATACCAATGAGGATCAGACTTGGGAACCAGCTTCCAACCTCACTAATTGCCCCGAGGCCCTTCACGACTTCCATTGCTCTCATCCCTCCACTCCTCGCCCTATCTCCCACTCGGTCTTTGCAGCGCTCTTCGCCCGGCCTCTCCCCTTTGCTCCCCCAGAGGTTGAGCTTTAGCTGGGGGATAGTGTTATGACCTCGCTTGCACCCCTGTACATCTCGCTCCCTTTTTCGGCTCCCCCCTGTTAAGATCAAGTCCGGGTAGGACGTTGACCTTAGCCTTGAATAGCGCGGAGCGACGACGTGTCTATGCCCTTACTAATGAAGGGACTTTATCTGGCCTCAGTCTGTCGAGGACTTGGATCAAAGTGAAGCTAGCAAGCTGAAGAGACAAACTCTAGCGGGCTCTGAGGTCTGGGGCGAAGGAGATAGATATCAAGGAAGACTAGCTTAGAGCTACAGGGTTGTGCCTGCTAAGCCTATATACTAGCTAGTCTGTCGGAGTTAGGTAATCTAAAGAATGCGAGAGAACAAGGAAGAAGGAAGAGATATCAATCGGATATGATCAGAGCGTATCCTGAGTCAAGACTAAGTAGTAAGCATAGGGGTGATTCAGAAATGGAATACAAGAAGTGAAAAGAAAAGAGCCGGTACACTAGACTCAGTAGGTAGATTGTAACATTACCTCCCGCTTAGCCTGTGAGATCCCTGAGCTCACTAAATCCTTCCTCGAGGACTTCCTTGGGGATTGAAGAGTGGGACCAGTTGGATGATGTCAGGAGAGGGAGCACGTTGCATGCGAGTGGGAGCTTCAAAGTACAAGGATGCAGAAGAGGAAGAGGTAGAGCGTGATGAGGAAGAGGACGAACTGGAAGATGGTGGCAGGGCAGGGCGGAATAAAGGGCAGTGAGTCCGGAAATGACCCCTGCGGTGACAACGAGTGCATATTGTGTGGGATGCTGTGATAAGGGTGCGGGCGGGGCAATCAGTGATTAGATGATCAGGGGCCCAAAGGTGACAGGCAGGGCATCGGTAACGGAAACACCTGGCCTTGATGTGCCCAGTGCGTCTACAATGGAAGCATGAGTTGCGGTACATAGGGTGGTTCGGGGTAAGGGGAACTTCTGCCTGCCTGCGCAGGGCATCCGCTAAGATAGTCCGGGCTTGTCTTCGTAGATCCTCTGGAGAGACCAGGTCTTCTTCGACGATCAAGGTGTCGTCCACCTCTATCAAGGCGGAAGCAAAAGGGGAAGGGGAACGAGGGGGGGTAGGAACGGGATGGTTCAGGTTTGGAGAGGGGGGACAGGCTCTGGAGAGACGCTCCAGGTTGCGGTCTAAATCAATACACAGGTCTAATACTCCAAGCTGTACCAAGGCGGCAAGAACACCTCGAGAGGCGTGTTCTCGGTGGATGGCGAGGGAGTTTACTATGGAATGGGCTCTGGTGGGGATGGGGTCTAATAATTCTACGTGTTCAGAGAAGTTATAAAACCCTTCAATTTGAAGGAAAGAGGTGTGTAGCTGTCCAATGGGCGAGTCTGGGTGGACGAGGTGTTCGAGGGCGATGACATAGTGGGGGTCACGTAGGAAGAGATCCATGAGGATCTCGTTGTCGGTGCTGGGGAGAAAGATGAGCTTGGCCATCTCAGGGACTTCAGTCTGCATGATAGCATCAAGGACAAGGGAGTAGGAGGGATTTTCAGAGGAGTTCATAGTGGGGGAGGGAGGTGATGGGTCATGAGGTATTCGGCGAGGAGGGTTCGGGCCCCTTTTAGATTCGACTCAGGTTCCCATGAGTCATTCTCTGGCGGATATCCTTTCCATCGGATTAGGAACTTGCGGTTCCAGAGGGGGCCTCGATGTTTTAATATCTGTTCTACTTCATACTCCTCTTCGCCTCCTAAGAGGTCGGCAGTTGGTTTGGGGAAGTTCGGGCTGTGTACATCGTTTTCTCGGTAAGGGGATAGAAGGGAAGCGTGGAAGACCGGGTGGATCTTCCAGGTGTGAGGCAGTCGGAGTCTAAAGGTGATAGGGAAGAGCACTTCGGTGACGGTGAATGGTCCCTCTCGCTTACTGAGGAGTTTAGGGGAGGTGTGGGTTTGTCTCAGGTTTCGTGCTTCTAGCCAAACCTTATCTCCTTTGTGGAAGGGGGAATAGTTTCTTCGAGTGTGGGCTTTCATAACTTGAGCTGCCAAGTCGTGGGCAGCTAATGCTTTGTTTTGGGCAGCATTTAGATCTGCGAGACGCTTTTCTAAGGCGGGGAGGGGTGTAGGGGAAGAGATGGTAGGGATCGGTTGTGGTTTGTACCCCATCATGAGGTAGAATGGTGATTGATTGGTAACGGAGTGTGGGCAGTGGTTATGAGCGAATTCTGCAAAAGGAATGAGATCCGACCATCAGGTAGGGTTATTTCCGCAGAAGATGCGAAGGTAAGTTTCGATTTCTTGGTTCACCCGTTCCGTCTCTCCGTCCATCTGTGGATGGTAGGCAGTGGAAAGGGCGAGGTTGTACTTTAGGAGTTTTCCGAGTTCTTGGGCGAAGTTAGAGGCGAACTGGGAGCCTCTATCAGAGATGATCTTTTCGTACAGTCCATACCTAGTATAGACTTTAGCAAGGAAAAGAAGGGCGATCCCTTCGGCAGTGATGGTTTTCGTGGTAGGATAGAGGATCACCCCCTTTGTAAGCCCATGGTCGACCACGACCAAGAGGCTATCAAATCCGGAGGAGGGGGGAAGGTCGGTGATCAGATCACAGAAGATCTGTTGGAAGGGGCAGGTGCAGGAGGAGGGGATGGGAGTGAGGGGGGGGAGTGTAGGATGAGTGTTTACTTTGTGCTGCTGGCAGACCACACATCCTTCAACGTATTTACGGATGAAGGAGGCCAGACCAGGCCACCAGAATTCACGGGCAACCAGTTGGCGGGTCTTAAGGAAGCTGGGATGGCCAGCAGATTCATGGTTGTGGTGGGAGGAGACAATGGACCATCGAAGTCCAGGAGAGTTGGGGATGTAAATACGGTCGTGGTAGGAGAGTATTCCATCAGAATACTTCCAGTCAGAGAGGTGGGAGGAGAGGGAGGAGGGGATGTTGCCCTCAATGGCATGAACGACATCCAGGACGAGGGGGTCAGTGGCAGAGGAGGTGCGGAGTTGGGTAGTGAGCTGGAGGTCGATAAGGTGGATAAAGAGGTTGTCAGGGAGGAGGGTAACGTCGGAGTTGTCAGGGAAGGAGGGGGCGTGGTCAGGACGGCGGGAAAGGGCATCGGGGGCAGCCAGCTGGGTGCCAGGGACATGTTGGAGACGGAGGTCATAATCGGACAGGTCCAGCATCCATCGGGCCTGTTGCTGGTTGAGGTTTTGGGGTTTGCGGAAGTATGTGAGGTTTTTATGGTCGGTGAGAATGAGAACCTGGAATGGGGAGCCGAGGAGGTATTGCCGCCAGGTTTTCAGGGCGCGGATGATGGCAAGGAGTTCCCGATCAAAGATATTGTAGTTCCTTTTGGCGGGGGAGAAGGATTGGGAGATGTAGGCACAGGGTTTAAGATCCCCGTTAGAGTTGGCTTGGAGGAGCACCCCTCCAGTAGCGAATTTGGAGGCATCGGTGGAAATGGCGAAGGGGCGGTTCAAGTCTGGCATGGAGAGGACCGGTTGGAAGGTGAACTTGTCATGGAGGGAGTCAAAGGCAGATTGCTGGGAGGAGGTCCAGCGCCAGGGGCAGTCTTTCCGGGTGAGTTCGAGGAGGGGGGCGACGATGTTGGAGTAAGAGGGGATGAAGTGTCAGTAGAAGTTGGCAAAACCGAGGAAAGATTGAACTTCTTTGACAGAGGAGGGGGTAGGCCAGTCAGCAATCCCCTTGACCTTAATAGGGTCCATGGCGATCTGCCCTTTCGAGAGGATCATCCCGAGGTACTCTACCTGGGAGGCAGCAAAGGTGCATTTTTCGAGGCGGAGGTAGAGGTCCAGTTCCTTCATTCGCAGAAGGACCCAACGGACCTGGGTCTCATCAAGTTCAGGGGTAGGGGAGTGAATAAGAAGGTCGTCCATATAGATGATGAGCCATTCTTCAGCGATCACGTCGCGAAAGGAATCATTCATGAATCGCATGAAGGTTGGGGGGGAGTTTGTCAGTCCAAAGAACATGACTGTTGGTTCGAACAGGCCTCGGTAGGTGATAAAGGCTGCTTTCCATTGGTCGCCTTCTTTGATGCGGACATTATTGTAGCCCCATCGCACGTCGAACTTGGTGAAAACGGAGGAGTCTTTCACCTTGTCAACTAGGTCAGAGATGAGGGGAAGGGGGTAGGCATTGCGGACGGTGTGTTCATTTAGGTATCGATAATCCTGGCAGGGGCAGAGCTTTCCGTCCTTCTTTTTGATGAAGAAGAAGGGGGAAGCTTGGGGAGATTTAGATGGGCGGATCTTCCCAGATGCGAGATTTTCGTCGATGAACTCGTCAGTAGCCTTTCGTTCGTTGGGGGAGAGGGGGTAGAGTTTCCCGATCTTGGGAACAAAGGAGTTGGATAGGGTAATAGCGTGGTCGTAGGGTCGGGAGGGGGGTACATGGTCTGTGGATTCCTTCTCAAAGACAGAGGAGAATTCGGAGTAAGAGGGAGGGAGGGTGGTTTTTGGGGTCGGCGCGGCTTGTATTGCGAGATCAGTGGCTTGCGAGATGCGGGCCAGTTCGAGGGTAATGGGGTGAGAAGGGTGATGCGTCTGTGCGTAGTAGAGGACTCTCTGGGCAGTATAGTATCCGGTAGTGTTCTTAACCCACTGCTCAGCAGATGGTCATTCCAGGAAGTCTCTGAGTCCCTCTTCTGCGGTGGTGAGAGAAGAAATCGATGCTGGTGGAGGGGGGTTTCTTGGGTAAGAGTATAACTTGTGCCCTTTATCGAGGGCAGGGTCAATGGTCATGGTTCCTTTTCCCCAGTCAATGTCAGGGTTGGTGTTCCGGAGCCAGGGGTGTCCCAGGATGACACTTTGTCTCCCCAGGCGCAATACAAAGAAGCGGATCTTCTGAGTGACCCCCGCAATGGTGACAAAAAGGTAGGCGACATAGCATACATGGGCGTTGAGGAAGGAGTTGGCGTTCTGGGCGAGGATGGTCTGGTTGGTCCGTTCTACTGATATCTGTTTCTGGGAGGCGAAGCTCCAGTCTAAACAGTTTATCTCCACTCCCAAATCAATGAGGGCATGGGTGGCAACGGTTTTCAGCGATCCTTCGAGGTAAATCAGGTGGATTGGCAAAGTAAGAGATTTACGTTCACAGGATACATAGGGTGGAGAGCTTCGCGTCGTTTGGACTCTCCCTACTGAAAACCCGCTTTCGTTCTAAACATGGCACTCAGCTGCCCAATATTCATTGGTTCTTCATCTTTCTGGGGTGCTTCTTCTTCATTCCAAGAGGCCGCAGCCTCAATCTTTCTGGTGATTCTTCTGACGGGGGGAGGGGTTTCTGTCGAGAGGGGCATTCTCGGATGACGTGTCCGGGTTTGTGGCAGGAGAAACAAAGTCCCCTTTTCTTATGTTCTACCTCTTGTGTGAGGGAGAGTCAATCTACATCCATGGCATTAGGGTCTCGGGGAGGATTGCGACATTGGGGGGGAACATAGTGGGTGGGGGCTCCAAGGCGAGCGATGCGATCAGCTTGGTCCCATTGGAACTTAAACTGCCTGGCTCGCTTGTGCCAGTCGGAGAGGGTGGTGGGTACAGTGTCCATAGAATAGATCCATCTCATAAGGGGGGTAGGGAGTCCTGCTGCAAAGAAACTAATGAGGATGAGGGCGTCCTTGGTCTCATCAAGTCCGGCCTCTGCCATCTTCATGGAGAAGAGGGTGGAATAGTAATCAAGGGGGTCGGTGTCGGGGTGAGGGCACTTCAGGCTCAAAGCTTTAGTGGTAGAAAGCCAGTTCAGGGCTTCCTGCTCAGTGTTGGCATGTTCAAAAGTAAGAAGAAACTTCTTTTCGAAGTTGGCGAAGGTCCCGAAGGAGTTGGAGGCAAGGGCAGCGGACTGGAAAGTGGAGGCCCAGGTGGCAGCTGGTCCTTTCATCATGTAGGAGAGGGCGAAGGCTATCTTTTTCGCTTCTTTGTTGTATACTTCATCATTTACCAACAGGTAGGTCTTGATCGCGTTCAGCCATCTCTTGGCTTTCGCATGTGATCCATCATACGCCTCAGGCATTCCTATTCTCAGCTCGATGGGTTTGGCAGAAGACATCCTGCGAGGAGGAGGTGGAGGTGTATGGTTACGGAATACGACTGGTCTCTGTACAGAGGGAGGGGAAGGTGGGATAGGGGGGCGCGGTAGAGAGAGAAGAGAGCTAAAGTCATTGGTGAGCTGTCTGGTTTCTTCATCTGTTTCAGTTAGACGATCGTCTGGGTCGTTGTCGACAGGGGATGGAGAGCGGGGTGGTTCAGACTCAGAGGAGGGGGAGGGGGAACGGTTCCTTTGGAGGAAGGCGAGGAGGTTGGGTTGTTGGGACGTGGTGAGGGGGAGGGTTGCGTCAAAGGCAACCTGCACGTGAAAGAGGAAGCTAGTCTTATGTTAAGATCAAGTCCGGGTAGGACGTTGACCTTAGCCTTGAATAGCGCGGAGCGATGACGTGTCTATGCCCTTACTAACGAAGGGACTTTATCTGGCCTCAGTCTGTCGAGGACTTGGATCAAAGTGAAGCTAGCAAGCTGAAGAGACAAACTCTAGCGGGCTCTGAGGTCTGGGGCGAAGGAGATAGATATCAAGGAAGACTAGCTTAGAGCTACAGGGTTGTGCCTGCTAAGCCTATATACTAGCTAGTCTGTCGGAGTTAGGTAATCTAAAGAATGCGAGAGAACAAGGAAGAAGGAAGAGATATCAATCGGATACGATCAGAGTGTATCCTGAGTCAAGACTAAGTAGTAAGCATAGGGGTGATTCAGAAATGGAATACAAGAAGCGAAAAGAAAAGAGCCGGTACACTAGACCTGGTAGGTAGATCGTAACACCCCCCTTACTCCAGCACTGGTATCTCTCTCGGCCCACTTGCTAACAGCACTCATATGCCACACGATGGCTGCACCAAGCTGTGTCTACCTTAGTAAGCAGTCCAGACCCTTTGCACAGCCCCATGACATCATCATCACACCGTATCACACTATAATGACATGATCTTGCATCATTGGCGCCTGGGCTATGCAAGGCAGTGCAGTGACTCCCCATGACTCATTCTCAGCCAGTAGCATAAACCCCACACTCCCATGTCTGCCCTGAACTCCCATATGTAGTAATAAGCTACCAAGCATGCACAAACAACTGTAACAGTATATAAGGCTGGCAATTCAGCCCCAAGATCCTCATTTGAGTTATCTTGGGTTTTCCCCTTAGTCCTCAGTCGACACCTGGGCACCCGCTAGCTCTAGTCATCCCTGCTACCCGCTGTCACACAGCTCACTATGCAGCCCCACCTAAGGGTTGTTTCAATAATGATTTTAAGCTTTACTAGATTAGCAACAAAACTATTGCAATGACATAGCTGACTAAAAATGGCAATATCTCTACATCCACTTGGTAAAATCACATGACCAAAGGTGCTATAGATTTCCAAGGATGTCTACTTTATTTCACCCCACTAGCACTAAGTGAGATTCCCATGCCTTGATATGCTATATCACTTAATCTACAAAACAGCCAATCATTGCAATGGTTTTGTTACTCAGTGTAGCTATATCTTGCCATTATTGGACCAAATCACATGACCAAGGGACCATTTTATAGCCAAGGGTG
>JBBPTI010000137.1:0-21869 GCA_038093995.1 Tylopilus aff. callainus | reverse complement strand
CGCAATCTCACATCATCGGCGCCCGGGCTGCGCAAACCTGTGCAGTGACTCCCCATGACTCGTACCTGGCCAGTAGCGTAACCCCCTCGTTCCCACACTCGCCCTAAAGTACCTTAATGTAGTATTACGGCACAATACGTACAAATAGCGCTGTAGTCTATATATAGGGCCGCAATTGAGCCCCAGAACCTCATTCGAGTTATTCTGGGTTTTCCCCTTAGTCCTCAGTCGACGCCTGGGCCCCTCTAGCTCCGATCCTCCCCTTAATCCCCCGCTGTCACACAGCTCACTAAGCGGCCCCGCCTAAGGGTTGTTTCAAATAGTGTCATATGGTGCGATGATGATGTCATTGGGCTATACAAAGGGGCTAGGTTGCTTACTAAGGTAAACATAGCTTGGCGCTGCCATTGTGTGGCGTGTGAATGCTGTTAGTGAGTGTGGCCTGAAGTGGATACCGATACTGGAATAGGGGAAGAGCTGAAAAGGGAGGAAAAAGGATAGGGGTGTGAGTGAGGTCATAACAGATGGCTCAGAAAACGCAGGAGGGAGAATTACAGAAGAAGTGGAGGTATACTGCAACATCTGAAACAACTCAAGCCAGAGCTGTCAAGCCTAGGGCTAGTAGTGGTGGATGCTGATAGCGAAGAAGAGAGTTGCAACATGTCATCAAGGGGAGCCTTGCTGTCATGGGTCTTACTAGTTGTACAATAGAAGCAGGGAAGGCAATAGGCATTTATACAGCAGCCTAGTCGATAGCCTCCAAGACCCTAGTGGTGCAGTGTCATCATGGGTCTAGGTCTAGTAGCTTTAGAGGCCACTACCCATCAATGATAAGCTGGGGTCGAGGAGGGTAGCGACTGGGGTTTATATACTGTTACAGTATTTGTACGTATTTGTACACTATTACTACATATGGTCCATCAAGGGCCGGCTTAGTTACCATATATAGTCTGCAGAGTTCATGGGTCTCTGTGGGTCAAGGGGAAGTCTTGATCTGTGTGAGCAGGGCTATGCTCAAGACAGTGCGAGGCAGTGTGCAGCTATGTGGGGCTGTACGGCATAGGGTGTAGGTTATGATGAGGGCGAATGGCTATTGATCATGAGTCCATATGAGTCATGCTGGTGTCTATGCATGAGTATCGCTATAGGCCGAGGTACGAGGGCAGTGCGATGGCGAGTGATTGTGTGACTATGGTGCAATATGGCGTAATGCGGGACTGCAGAGTGGGACCAGGGTGTGTGGAGTGCCGAAGGCAGTGTCAGGGCTAAGGGTTATGATGCGGTGACATACTGTGGCTGGGTTCAAGGGGTGAGAGCCATAGTGTGAGCCTATCCATGGGGTGCAAGCCGTATAGCAGTGAGCACATGTGTGCGTATATGCTGGGCGACTGTAGGGGAGTCCGGGGTCTATATCTCTATGGGGGCTGTCTAGTAGTGCTTGTCATGTGTCCATCATCAGGGGCTGTGCCTATCTGAGGCACAAGGACTGTGCTGAGTGGCTATGCATTGAGGGTCTAGATCGTATCACGTGCAGGTCATGTGACTGGTGCAAGACTGTGCCGCAAGGCATCACTGATAAATTGTATGTATCAGGTGACCGTGGAACTGTAGGTCATGTGCAGGGAGCCATAGCAAGAGCGAAGGCAGATGGCGACAGTAGGGCGACAAGGGGTGAGGAGCACTATATTGTGGGGCATTGTAGGAGTGCTGGAATGTTTGTGAGGGAGTGCAAGCAACTGAGCTAAGGGCCAAAAGTGAGGAAAAAGTAAGACGGGGCCCATGCATAGCATCGAGTATGGCATGATCATAACAATATCAACAGACATAAGGAGCTGCTCCGTGTGTATGTTTCCAATATAGGAAACAATGATGTCATCCTAGGATACCCATGGCTCAAGAAGCACAACCCACAGATCAATTGGAAAACCAGGAGCGTGCAATTCACTGAATGCCTGGAGACCTGCAATTATGAGAAGGATACTCATGCTATTCATGAGCAAGAGGTAACAGAGGTGATGCATGCTGAACAGAGGAGTCAAGAAAGGCAGCTGCAATTCACCTTGTTAGCAGAAGAATCACTCCAACTGGTTCTGAAACAATACCATCGTTACCAGAGGGTCTTCTTGCAGAAGGAGTCAGAACAAATGCCCTTACGGAAATCATGGGATCACACCATTGATTTAAAGGATTCCTTCCACCCAAAGAAAGGGCGAATCATCCCTTTGAGCCCCCAGGAGCAAAAAAAGGTAGAGGACTTCATCAATGATCAGTTATGGAAGGGATACATCTGCCCCTCGAAGTCTGAACAAACATCACCAGTATTCTTTGTCCCAAAAAAGGACGGATGAAAAAGGATGGTACAAGACTATCAGTACCTCAACGAACACATGATCTGTAACAACTACCCCCTTCCACTTATATCTCAGCTTGTCGACAAACTGAAAGAGGCAAAGATCTTCACCAAGATGGATCTCCGATGGGGGTACAACAACATCCAGATCAAGGAAGGTGACGAATGGAAGGCCACCTTCATTTGTCATCGAGGGGCCTACGAACCAATGGTGATGTTCTTCGGCCTCTGTAATTCCCCAGCTACATTCCAGACCATGATGAATGATCTCTTCTCAGACATGCCAGAAGTAGTGGTGTACATCAACAATCTACTAATCTTCTCCTCCAACCTGGATCAGGAGGCACATGAACGAAAGGTGATGGAAGTATTAGCATGATTGGAGCAGAATGATCTGTTCATCAAACCAGAAAAATGCGCTTTCTCCGTGACCACAGTAGAGTTCCTCAGAATGGTAGTAAGTCCAACCAGCATTGCAATGGATCGGGAGAAAGTAAAAGCAGTAGTGGATTGGCCAACCCTGACCACATTACGACAAACATGGGCCTTTCTCGGGCTCGCTAACTTTTACAGGTGTTTCAACAGAGACTATGCAAAGATCACTTGACCCCTCCACAATCTGACAAAAAAAGACACTGCCTTCAAATGGACACTGGAGTGCAAGGAGGCATTCACACAGCTAAAGCAACATTTCACCATGGCTCCAGTCTTAGCCAATCCAGATAACAATTGCTGATACTGATTGGAGAGTGATGCAAGCAATTGTGCGGTAGGAGCCATCCTGTCGGTACAGAAAGAAGACCAATGGCATCCTGTGGCCTTCTCGTCCCACTCCATGACCCCGGAGCAGTGCAACTACCCAATCACTGATAAAGAGATGCTAAGCATCATATCTGCATTAGAAACCTGGAGACACTATCTGGAAGGCACCACCCACAAATTTGAGATCTGGAACGATCATCAAAATCTCACCTGGTTCATGACGAGGCAAGATCTCAATAGATGACAGGCCCATGTTACGACCTCACTCGTGCCCCTATCCTTTTTCCTCCCTTTTTGGCTCTTCCCCTATTCTATTATCAGTATCCACTTCGGGCCGCACTCACTAACAGCATTCACATGCCACACGATGGCAGAGCCAAGCTGTGTTTACCTTAGTAAGCAACCTAGCCCCTTTGCACAGCCCAATGACATCATCATCATACCATATGATGCCATTCTAACACCGTCTTGCATCATTGGCGCCCGGGCTGCACAAACCAGTGCAGTGACTCCCCATGACTCATTTATGGCCAGTAGCATAAGTCCCTCACTCCCACGTCTGCCCTAAGGTACCCGTAAATAGCAGTAGGGCAACAATATGTACAAACAATGTGTAACCATATATAAGGCTGTCAATACAGCCCCAAGATCCTCATTTGAGTTATCTTGGGTTTTCCCCTTAGTCCTCAGTCGACACCTGGGTTCCCACTTAGCTCTAGTCACTGCTCCTCTACCGCTGTCCTACAGCTCACTATGCAGCCCTGCCTAAGGGTTGTATCATTATAACTCGAATCGCTCTTCACTTCGCTGTTGCCACCGCCACCCCGAAGCCCGTTATCAGTGAGCTTAGCAGGGTCATTGGCTGTCATTACTGACAGCCCCCTGCCCCAGTGAACCCAAGCCAGATTTCCATCCTGCATCCTGAGTACGCACTCGACATCGCTGCCCTTGCCGCCAGTGCTCACCTCTTTGTAGAGGAGCACCCCCACCTTTTCGCCCAAGTTTTCGACCCTGCCTCTGCCGCCACCCAGAGAGAAAGGAGGTTAGTAGGGGAATACAGAGAAGTGAAAAAAGAAGAAGAGGAGGATTTAGTACTTCCCCCCTCCCCTGCCCCGTCAGTAAAGTGTGAGTCAACCCTGCCCGAGTCAGTCGACCTGAATGACCTTGAGGGTCCCTACCGCAACCCCACCTTGCCTGACACCTGCCACCGCCTCGACAAAGAGTACTGTCGTTGGCAAGAGAACTGCACCCAGTATCTCATAGAAGAAGCCCACCTCGCACGTCATAAGAGAATCGCCGCAGCAAGAGCTGCCCGCCGCAACGCCGCCGCCACCCTTGTCTGACCAGATAACGGTCCGGGACGCCTACACCCTCACGCATCTCTGCACCGCCCTCTTTATTTTTAGCCATCTTCTAGTAGCTCCTGCTACGATTACATTGCCCCTTCTTTTTCACACCTATCTACATCTTTTGTTAGGAATCTTCCTTGCCCACCTTTTATGATAGTTCAGCTCCTGCTGATTATACTCACTTTTCTCATCGTCTTTTTTGCCACCCTTTTTACTTACTTTTTGCTTTGCCTTCTCTCTCTCGTTGCATGAGAGCTTACCCCCTTGCAGTTTCAGATCACCATTTGTGAAGGAGCTTACTCCTTTACATTTGGATACGAGAGACAGGCGATTCACGCTGAAAAAGAACAACCCCAGCAGAACTACAGCTGATAGCTATTAAATAAAAAGTTTCTTCTTTGAAACCCCGAGTGACCACAATAGGACAACTGTTTATGTGACTCCGACGGAAGGAGGACAAACAGAAACAACCGAGACCAATCAGCCAACCACAAATAGCGCCAGTTAGATCCACCCCATATCAAGCAACCAGGCACCCAGCCATAATTGAAGAGTACCAAAGAAGAACCTGGGTGATTCATGATGAAAAAAGAGTTCGCATTGAAAAGACACATGTAGCCCAACACTATGTCGCAATCCACACTCCAAATCCTCGCCGACCCAAACCTCACACTGGAGGAGAAGATTGCCACTGTTGCGCTAGAGTTCACTACACTGATGAAACAAAATCAGCAGCTATACAATAGATGCATCGAAGAACAGAAGAAGACCACTGCCCTTCTGAAAGATGTTGCGGCTCTCGAAGCCACTGTATCTAATCTCAGCAACGCTGTGGCCACCGGAGGAAAAGCCACCTGAAAGGTAGAAGTTTTTGCAGATCCTGGAGATTACGAAGGATCAGTCACCAAGTTCGAAGAATGGTGGGCCAAGATCAAGGCATGGCTCCATACCAACCAGTCCACCATCCTCCCAAAGAGTTATGAAGCAGTGACTGCGGTCCTATCCCATTTGAAAGAACTGAAGGCTGGGCCCTTTGCCCAAACGTGTCTTCACAGAGGCCAATCATACACATGGGACAAGCTCGTCCAAGAAATGGAGAGCCTCTTCCAATTGGTCAACCAAAAAGACTGGGCCATCACCCAACTCAAACAACTCTGCCAGGGAATGCTCCGCACCAACAATTTCCTAGTCCAATGGGAGGCTTTGTATCAAATGGCTGGTATTGACGATAGTTACGCAATACGCCTTTTAGAAAGGAACACCGCCTGGCATATTATCCTGCAGATCTTCAAGGAAGGAGCCTGGAAATCCACTCCAGCAGACTATCTCCAGAACATCCGAGACATAGGATGTGCCATGGAAGCTCTCACATTCATACATGGATGACCCCAGCCCTATCAATCTTGTGGAGATTGCATGGAGATAGATCGTTTTGAGGAAGCCAACAAAGAGGAAGTCTTTGCCATTAAAGGAAGCCCTGGCAAATGCTTCAACTGTAAAGGGGCAGGACATCTAGCTCGAGACTGCAAGAAGCCGAAGAATCAGTGCCTGGAATGCCATTTCCATGGGGGAGGACACTGGTTCAGCTGCAAAAGAAGGCAGGTACAAAAAGTTGCCCTAGCAACAGATGAAGCAAGGGCTGCCGCAGTCGAAGAACGGGATTTTCCCAACACCGAAAAAGAGCAGAAGGGAAAAGGCAGAGCCTAGGAGACAATCTGGGTGTCTCACAGGCTAATAATCACTTCTTGGCAGAACTAACACGACTTGTAGCTATGCTAACCACTTTAGTATCTAACATAGCCAGTCTAGGGGGGTCTCCTAGCAAGCCTGGCAGGGACCGAGATACTAAACCTGTGCTTGATTCCCCTAAATCTGCCGAAGAAATCCCAGAATCCCCAAGGATGTACACAAGGGTAATACACAAGGGGAAAGAGATAAAACTGATAATCCAGATCAAACCCTCCTGAGAGAGACGATACATGAGTGCAGAAGCCCTCATTGACAGTGGTGCAAACCTGATGCTGATCAGCCAAGACTTCGTCCAAAAGAATCGAATCCCCATACTAACTGCATGCAGAATGATTATCATATGTAACACCGATGGCTTGGAGAACACAGGGGGAAAAATTACTGAAGAAGTGGAGGTATACTGCGACATCAACGGACATAAGGAGTTGCTCTGCACATATGTCTCAAACATTGGAAACAATGACGTCATCCTAGGGTACCTGTGGCTTAAAAAGCACAACCTGTGAATCAATTGGAAAATCAGGAGCATGCAATTCGCTAAGTGCCCGAAAACCTGCAATTATGAGAAGGATACTCGCACCATCCATGAGCAAGAGGTGACAGAGGTGATGCATGCTGAGCAGAGAAGCTGGGAAGGGCAGTTGTGATCCATCTCGCGAGCGGAAGAACCACTCTCACTGGTCCCGAAACAATACCATCGCTATCAGAGGGTCTTCTCACAGAAGGAGTCAGAACGGATGCCCTTACAGAAACTGTGGGATCACGCCATTGACCTAAAAGACTCCTTCCATCTGAAGAAGGGACGAATCATCCCTTTAAGTCCCCAGGAACAAAAGGAGGTAGAGGATTTCATTGACAATCAACTATGGAAGGGATATATTCGCCCCTCAAAGTCCGAACAAACGTCACCAGTATTCTTCATTCCCAAGAAGGACAGACGTAAAAGAATGGTGCAAGACTACTGATACCTGAACAAACACACGATTCATAACAATTATCCCCTCCCACTTATATCTCAGCTCATCGACAAACTAAAAGAGGCGAAGATATTCAGCAAAATGGATCTCTGATGGGGATACAATAACGTTCGAATCAAGGAAGGAGATGAGTGGAAGGCAGCTTTTGTTTGTCACTGCAGGGCCTACGAACCAACGGTAATGTTCTTTGGCCTCTGCAACTCCTGTTATGACCTCGCTCATGCCACACTCTTTTCTCTCCTTTTCCAGCCTCATTTTCCCTATCCCAGTACCAGTATTCATCTAGGACCGTGCTTACTAACAGCATTCACACACCACACAATGGCAGCACCAAGCTGTGTTTACCTTAGTAAGCAGTCTAGCCCCTTTGCACAGCCCCATGACATCACTATCATGCCACTCTAAACACCATCTTGTGTCATCGGTGCCCAGGCTATGCAAACCAGTGCAGTGACTCCCCATGACTCACCTACAGCCAGTGGCATAAGTCCCTCACTCCCACAACTGCCCTAAAGCACCCATACGTAGCAGTAGGGTAACAATATGTACAAACACCATGTAAACGTATATAAGGCTGGCAATTCAGCCCCAAGATCCTCATTTGAGTTATCTTGGGTTTTCCCCTTAGTTCTCAGTCGACACTTGGGTCTCACTAGCTCTAGTCACTACTCCTCTCTTCGCTGTCCTACAGCTCGCTATGCAGCCCCACCTAAGGGTTGTATCATTATAACTCGAATCACCTTTGCTTCGCCATCACCGTCGCCACCCTGAAGCCCATTATCAGTGAGCATAGCAGGGTCGTTGGCCATTGTTACTGACAGCCCCCTGCCCCAGTGAACCCAAGCCAGATCTCAGTCCTGCGTCCCGAGTATGCGCTTGACATCGTCACCCTTGCCGCCAGCACCCACCTCTTCGTAGAGGAGCACCCACACCTATTTGCCCAAGTCTTCGACCCCACCTCTCCCGCCACCCAGAGAGAGAGGAGGTTAGTAGGGGAATATCATGAAGTAAAGAAAGAAGAGGAGGAGGAGTTAGTATTACCATCGTCGCCTGCCCCCTTCCCTAAGCGTGAGTTGACCCCACCTGAGTCCATCAACCCAAATGATCTTGAGGATCCCTATTGTGACCTGACCTCACCTGAGACCCGCTGCTGCCTCGACAAAGAGTGCCGTCGTTGGCAAGAGAACCACACCTGGTTCCTAGTCAAAGAAGCCCGCCTCGCATGCCGCAAGAGAATCGCTGCAGCAAGAGCTGCCTGCCGCAATGCTGCTGCCACCCTTGTCTGACCGGATAACGGTCCAGGATGCTTACGCCCTCGCATATCTTTGTGCCGCCCTCTTTATATTTAGCTGACTCCTAGTAGCCCCCACTACTATCACTTTATCTCTTCTCTTACACACCTACCTACATCTTTTGTTAGGTATCTTTCTTGCCCGCCTTTTATGATAGTTCAGCTCCTGCTGATCACCATTACCTTTCTCATTGTCTTCTTTGCCACTCTCCTTACTTACTTTTTGCTTCGCCTTCTTTCTCTCATTGCACGAGAGCTCACCCCCTTATAGTTCCAGATTGCCATTCGTGAGGGAGTATATTCCTTCACTTTCAGTTATGAGAGACAAGTGATCCACACCGAAGAAGAACAGCCGCAACAGAACTACAGTTGGTAGCTATTAAATAAAAGCTTTTTCCTCTTCGAGATCCCAAGTGACCACAATAGGACAACTGTTTACACAACTCTGACAGAAGGAGGACAAACAGAAACAACCGAGACCAATCAGCCAACCACAGATAACACTGGTTAGATCCACCCTGTATTGAGCAACCAGGCACCCAGCCATAATTGAAGAGTATCGAAGAAGAACCTGGGTGATTCATGATGGAAAAAGAATTCGCATTGAGAAGACACATGTAGCCCACCACTATGTCACAGTCCACACTCCAAATCCTTGCCGACCCAAACCTCACACTGGAGGAGAAGATTGCCACCGTTGCACTAGAGTTCACTATGCTAACAAAGCAGAATCAGCAGCTCTACAACAGATGCATTGAGGAACAGAAGAAGACTGCTGCCCTTCTGAAAGACATCGCAGCCCTTGAGGCCACTGTATCTAATCTCAACAGTGCCATGGCTGCCAGAGGAAAGGCGACCAGAAAAGTCAAAGTCTTCACAGATCCCAGAGATTACAAGGGATTGGTTGCCAAATTCGAAGAATGGTGGGCCAAAATTAAAGCCTGGCTCCATATGAACCAGTCCACCATTCTTCCAAAGAGTTATGAAGCGGTGACAGCAGTCCTATTCCAGCTGAAAGGACTGAAAGCCAGGCCCTTCGCCCAGACCCATCTTCGAAGAGGTCAATCATACACATGAGATAAGCTTGTCCAAGAAATGGAGAGCCTGTTCTGATCAGTAAATCAGAAGGACTGGGCCGTCGCCCAACTCGAGCAGCTTCACCAAGGGACTCTTTGCACCGACGATTTCCTAGTCCGGTGGGAGGCTCTGTATCAAATGGCCGGCATCGACGACAGTCACGCCATATGACTCTTAGAAAGGAACACCGCCCAGCACATTATTTTGCAGATCTTCAAGGAAGGAGCCCAGAAGTCTACTCTGGCAGATTACCTTCAGAACATCCGAGATGTAGGATGTGCCATGGAGGCCCTCACATTCATACGAGGTCACCCCCAGTCTTATCCACCCTGCGGAGATCGCATGGAGGTAGATTGCTTCGAAGAAGTCGATGAAGAGGAAGTCTTCACAATCAAAGGAAGCCCCAGCAAGTGTTTCAATTGCAAAGGAACAGGGCACTTGGCATGGAACTGTAAGAAGCTGAAGAACCAGTGTCAGGAGTGCCACTTCCACGGAGGAGGACACCAGTTCAACTGTAAAAGGAGACAGATCCAAAGGGTCGCCTTAGCAATAGACGAAGCAAGGGCTGCCCCAGTCGAAGAACAGGATTTTTCCCATGCCGAGAAATTGCAGAAGGGAAAAGGCAGAGCCTAGGAGATGATCTGGGTGTCTCACAGGCTAATAATCATTTCTTGGTGGAACTGACATGACTCGTAACTATGCTAACAACTTTAGTATCTAACATAGCCAGTCTAGGGGGGTCTCCTAGTAAGCCCAGCAGGGACCGAGATACTAAACCTGTGCTTAATTCCCCACAACCCACCACCGAAATCCCAGAAGCCCCAACAATGTATACGAGGGTGATACACAAAGGTAAAGAAATAAAGCTAAAAATCCAAATTAAACCCTCTAGAACAAAACAATACATGACCATGGAAGCGCTCATCAATAGCAGAGCAAATCTAACCCTGATAAGGCAAGACTTCGTGGAAAGAAATCGTATTCCCACATTGACCGCATATCAGACAATTATTGTACGAAATGCTGACAGCTTGGAAAACGCCGGAGGAAGGATCACAGAGGAAGTAGAGGTATACTGTAATATCAACGGGCATAAGGAACTCCTCCAGGCCTATGTCTCCAACATCGGAACCAATGACATCATCCTAGGATATCTATGGCTAAAAGAGCACAACCCCCGGATTGATTGGAAGATAGGGCGCATTCAGTTCGCTGATTGCCCCGAAACATGCAATTATGAAAGGGACACCTGCGCAGTTCATGAGCAAGGGATGATCAAAGCAGTGCATGTGGAACAAGGCAGTTGAGAAAAACACCTGCATCCTGATCCACCAAAGGAGGACTCACTCCGATTGGTCCCGGAACGCTATCATAGATACCAGAAGGTCTTCTCACAGAAAGTGATACAACCCTTAGGTGGGGCTGCATAGTATGCTGTATGACAGCAATAAGGAGACGGTGACTAGAGCTAGAGGGAACCCAGGTATTGACTGAGGACTAAGGAGAAAACCCAAGATAACTTGAATGAGGATCTTGGGGCTGCATTGACAGCCTTATATATGATTACACGTTGTTTGTACATATTGTTACCCTACTGCTATTTACAGGTACCTTGGGGCAGACATGGGAGTGAGGGACTTATGCTACTGGCTGTAGATGGGTTATGGGGAGTTGCTGCACTGGTTTGCGCAGCCCAGGCACCGATGATGCAAGATGGCATTGGAATGGTGTCATATGGTGCAATAATGATGTCATTGGGCTGTGCAAAGGGGTGAGTTCACTTACTAAGGTAAACACAGCTTGGCACTGCCATCATGTGGCATATGAATGCTGTTAGTGAGCGCAGCCCGAAGTGGATACCAATACCAGAATAGGGGAAGAACTGAAAAGGGAGGAAAAGGATAGGGGTGCGAGTGAGGTTGTAACACTATCCCCCTGCTAAAGCTTAACCTCCAGGGAAGCAAGCAGGAGAGGGTGTGAAAAGAGAGCAGCAAAAACCGAGCGAGAGACCGGATGAGGTGTGGCGGGGTGAGACCGGTGGAATTCCTGAAGGGCATCCGTGCAGTTGGAGAGGTTAGAGGCAGGTTCCCAGGTACAATCCTCCACAGAATAACCCTTCCAATGGACAAGGTATTGGAGGCCACAGCCACAGGGGCGCGAGTTGACAATAAAGTCGACTTCATACTCGGCATCACAATTGTCAGTGATGAGCACAGGACCGGGTTGCGGATCGGGCTGAGAAGGAAGTGGTGGCGAATACAGTTTAGTGCAGGATATGTTTACGACTGGGTGAATACGGATGTATGAGGGGAGCCGAAGATGCACAGCATTGGGCCCTTTCATAGCAATGATGGGAAAGGGGCCAATCCATCGATCCATAAGTTTACGACAGGAGAAGGGCAGCATAAGGTTATCAGTGGCAAGCCACACCTTATCACTGACAGTGTACAATGGGGCCAGAGTTCAATGCGTATTCCCTGTAATCATCATCCACTCACGCGCCTGTTTGAGGTGCTCTTTGGTCTGCTGTAACACTGTCTGATACTCACGTGCTGTATCGGAGGTGGCTGGTGATTTAGTATCCTGAGGTTTGACTCCCATTCTGGGTTGGTATGTGCGTGTGACCTGAAAAGGGGAGAACTTTGAAGCTGAAGATTGCTTCACATTCAAAGAGAATTAGGCCAGGGGCAGCCAATGTGCCCAGTCATTCTGCCATTCAGCACAGTACATATGGAGATAGGAGCCTACTTCTCTATTCATTCTTTCTGTCTGTCTGTCCATCTGAGGGTGGTGTGCTGTGGATTTCTTTACTGAGATTCCCAGTTGTGCACAGAGTGACGTCATCAGGGAGGCCGTGAACTGAGGTCCCCAATTGGATACAATAGAGCATGGGAGTCTGTGGTGCTTCCATATATGAGCTAGATATAGATCCACAAGTCCAGCTGTGGTGCACATCTTTTCGCATGGGATTAACTCGACTTCTTTTGAGAAGTGGTCCACAACCATTAGGATGGCATTATATTTTCCTGCTATGGGTAGATCGGTGATGAAGTCCACAGAGATATCTTCCCAGGGGGTGTTTGGCACCAGAAGGGGTTGCAGCTCTCCTTGAGAGGGTTGGTTGCCAGACTTTCCTCTGGCACAACACGTACACCTCTTCACATACTCTTCAATGTCTTTTCTCATCCCTGGCCAGCTATAGAATTGGCTAAGGAGTTCTAGGGTGCAGAGAATGCCAGGGTGACTGCTGACTGCATGATCATGATGAAGGGTGGTGAGTTTTATGTGGAGATCAGGGGGTACGTAGATCCGATCATTCCGTTTGAGCACACTGTCTTTTACCTCATACCCCTGTGCCATCAGCTTCTTGAGAGTGGATTGGGGGAGTCGCATCATTCTGTGGGAGATTTCGTTGGTTAGCTCATCTCTGGGGGTTGTCACTTCCATGAATTCCTTGCCCGCTTCTACTCTTTGTACCTGTTCCGGGGGTATCACCAAGACTCCCTTGTTATCCTCATCTCCTCCTCCTACCAAGTCTGATCGTCGGGACAGAGCATCTGCCTTCGTCATCTGGCTTCCTGCTTTGTGACACCATTTGAAATTGAACTGTGAAAGGTATTGGGCCCAACAAGCCTGTCGCCTATTGAGATCTTGCCTCGTCATGAACCAGGTAAGATTCTGGTGGTCATTCCAGATCTCAAATTTGTGGGTGGTGCCTTCCAGGTAGTGTCTCCAGGTCTCCAATGTGGATATAATGCTTAGCATCTCTTTATCAGTGATTGTGTAATTGTGCTGTTCCAGGATCATGGAGTGAGATGAGAAGGCCACAGGGTGCCATCAGTCTTCTTTCTGTACCGATAACATGGCCTCTACTGTGCAATTGCTTGTGTCACTCTCCAAGTGGTACTGACAGTTATTATCTGGATAGGCTAGCACAGGGCCGTGGTGAAGTATTGCTTTAGCTGTGCGAATGCCTCCTCACACTCCAGTGTCCATTCAAAGGTGGTGTACTTCTTTGTCAAGTTGTGGAGTGGCTGAGCGACCTTTGTGTAATCTTTAATGAAGCATTGGTAGAAGTTAGCAAGTCCGAGGAAGGCGCACGTTTGTCGTAGGGTAGTTGGGGTTGGCCAGTCCACTATTGCTTTTACTTTCCCCTCATCCATTGTGATGCCAGTCGGACTCACTATCATTCCGAGGAACTCCACTGTGGTTACTGAAAAGGCGCATTTTTCTGGTTTGACGAACAAATTGTTCTGCTCCAGTTGTGCTAGCACTTCCATCACCTTCTGTTCATGTGCCTCCTGATCTGAGTCATGGGAGAAGATTAGTAGATTGTCGATATACACCACTACTTCCGGCATATCTACAAAGAGGTCATTCATCATGATCTGGAATGTTGCTGGGGAGTTGCAGAGGCCAAAGAACATCACCATTGGTTCGTAGGCCCTGCGGTGACAAACGAAAGCTGCCTTCCACTCATCTTCTTCTTTGATCTGCATATTATTGTACCCCCACCAGAGATTCATCTTGGTGAATATCTTCACCTCTTTTAGTTTGTTGACAAGCTGAGATATAAGCGGAAGGGGGTAATTGTTACGAATCATGTGTTCATTCAGGTATCGGTAATCTTGTACCATCCTTTTACATCTGTTTTTCTTGGGAACGAAGAATACTGGTGACATTTGTTCAGACTTTGAGGGGTGAATGTATCCCTTCTGTAGCTGATCGTCGATGAAGTCCTCTACCTCCTTCTGTTCCTGGGGGCTTAAAGGGATGATCTGTCCCTTTTTCAGGCGGAAAGAGTCTTTTAGGTCAATGGTGTGATCCCATGGTTTCTGCAAGGGCATTCGTTCTGACTCCTTCTGTGAGAAGACTTTTCAATAGTGATGGTATTACTCTGGGACCAGTGGGAGTGGGTCCTCTGCTTGCAAGATGGATCGTGACTGCCTCTTCCGACTTCTCTGCTCAGCATGCACTACCTCCGCTACCTCCTGCTCATGAATGGCGCAAGCACCCCTCTTATAATTGCAGGTTTCCAGGCATTCAGCAAAATGCACGCTCCTGGTCTTCCAATTGATTCGCAGGTTGTGCTTTTTGAGCCACGGATATCCTAGGATGACATCATTGCTTCCAATATTTGAGACGTACACTCAGAGTAGCTCCTTATGTCCGTTGATGTTGCAGTACACCTCTACTTCTTCCGTAATTCTTCCCCCCATGTTTTCCAAGCCATTGGCATTACATACAATGATCGTTCTGCATGCAGTTAGTGTGGGGATTTGATTCTTTCGGACAAAGTCTTGGCTGATCAGCATTAGGTTTGCACCACTATTGATGAGGGCTTCTGCACTCGCGTATTGTCTCTCTCAGGAGGGCTTGATCTGGATTATTAGTTTGATCTCCTTTCCTTTGTGTATTACCCTCGTGTACATCCTTGAGGGTTCTGGGGTTTCTTTGGCGGATTTAGGGGAATCAAGCACAGGTTTAGTATCTCAGTCCCTGCTGGGCTCGCTAGGAGACCCCCCTAGACTGGCTACATTAGATACTAAAGTGGTTAGCATGACTATGAGTCGTGATAGTTCCGCCAAGAAGTTATTATTAGCCTGTGAGACACCCAGATCATCTCCTAGGCTCTGCCTTTTCCCTTCTGCTCTTTTCCAGTGTTGGGAAAATTCTGTTCTTCGACTGCAACGGTTCTTGCTTCATCCGTTACTAAGGCGACTTTTCGTACCTGCCTTTGTTTGCAGCTAAATCAGTGTCCTCCTCCATGGAAGTGGCATTCCGGGCACTGGTTCTTCAGCTTCTTGCAGTCCCAGACCAGGTGCCCTGCTCCTTTATAGTTGAAGCATTTGCCGGGGCTTCCTTTAATGGCAAAAACTTCTTCTTTGTCGGCTTCCTCAAAGTAATCTATCTCCATGCAGTCTCCACGGGATTGATAGGGCTGGGGTCATTCATGTATGAATGTGAGAGCCTCCATGGCACATCCTATGTCACAGATATTCTGGAGGTAATCTACTGGGGTTGACTTTCTGGCTCCTTCTTTGAAGATCTGAAGGATGATATGTCGGGTGGTGTTCCTCTCTAAGAGTCGTATCGCATGACTGTCATCAATTCCGGCCATTTGATACAAGGCCTCCCACCGGACTAGGAAATTGTCAGTACGGAGCATACCTTGTTGGAGTTGTTCTAATTGGGCGACAGCCCAATCCTTTTGATTAACTGATTGGAAAAGGCTTTCCATCTCTTGGACAAGTTCGTCCCATGTGTACAACTGTCCCCTTCGAAGGCAGGTTTGGGCAAAGGGTCCTGCTTTCAGTCCTTTCAGCCGGGATAGGACCGCAGTCACCACTTTGTAACTCTTTGGGAGGATGGTGGACCGATTGGTATGGAGCCATGCTTTAATCTTGGCCCACCATTCTTCAAACTTGGTGACTGATCCTTCGTAATCTCCAGGATCTGCGAAAACTTCCACCTTTCAGGTGGCCTTTTCTCCAGCAGCCACAGCACTACTGAGATTAGATATGGTGGCTTCAAGAGCTGCGATGTCTTTCAGGAGGGCGGCGGTCTTCTTCTGCTCTTCGATGCACCCATTGTAGAGTTGCTGGTTCTGTTTTGTCAACATAGTGAACTCTAGTGCAACGGCTGCAATTTTGTCCTCCAGCGTGAGGTTTGGGTTGGCAAGGATTTGGAGTGTGGACTGTGACATAATGTCAGGCTATGTGTGTCTTTTCAATGTGAATTCTTTTTCCATCACAGATCACCCAGGTTCTTCTTCAGTACTCTTCAATTGTGGCTGGGTGCCTGGTTGCTTGATATGGGGTGGATCTAACTGGCGTTATCTGTGGTTGGCTAATCAGTCTCGGCTCTTTCTGTTTGTTCTCCTTCCGTTGGAGTCATGTAAATAGTTGTCCTATTGTGGTCACTCGGGGTCTCGAAGAAGAAGAAGCTTTTATTTAATATCTACCAGCCGTAATTTTGCTGGGGCTGTTCTTCTTTGGTGTGGATCACCTGTCTCTCGTATCCAAAAGTGAAGGAGTAGGTTCCTTCGTGGATGGCAATTTGGAACTGTAAGGGGGTAAGCTCTCGTGCAACAAGAGAAAGAAGACAAAGCAAGAAGTAGGTGAAAAGGGTAGCAAAGAAGACAATGAGAAAGGTAAGGGTAATCAGCAGGAGCTGAACTATCATAATAGGCAGGCAAGGAAAATACCTAGCAAAAGATGTAGGTAGGCATGGAGAAGAAGAGGTAAAGTAATAGTAGCGGGGGCTACTAGGAGGTGACTAAAGGTGATGAGGGCGGTGCAAAGATGCGTGAGGGTGTAGGCGTCCCAGACCGTTATCCAGTCAGACAAGGGTGGCAGCAGCAGTGCAGTGGGCAGCTCTTGCTGTGGCAATTCTCTCACAGTGTGCAAGGCAGGCTTCTTCAGCTAGGTACTGGGCGCGGTTCTCTTGCCAATGACGGTACTCTTCATCGAGGCAGCAGTGGGTCTCAGGTGAGGTTGGGTCGTGGTAGGGACCCTCAAGGTTGTTGGGGTCGATGGTCTCAGGTGGGGTAAACTCATGCTTTACAGAGGGGGCGGGCAACAGTGGTAGAATTAAATCCTCCTCCTCTTCTTTCTTTACTTCTCTATACTCCCCTAGTAACCTCCTTTCTCTCTGTGCAGAGGTGGAGGTGGGGTTGAAGACTTGGGCGAATAGGCAGGGGTGCTCCTCTACAAAGAGGCGAGCACTGGCAGCAAGGGCGGCAATGTTGAGTGCATACTCAGGACACGGGACGGTGATCTGGCTTGGGTTCACTGGGGCAGGGGGCTGTCAGTAACGACGGCCAACGATCCTGCTAAGCTCACCGATGATGGGACTTTGGGGTGGCAGTGGCGACAGCGAAGCAGAGAGGATTCAAGTTATAATGATACAACCCTTAGGCGGGGCTGTGTAGTATGCTGTATGACAGCAGTAAGGAGATGGTGACTAGAGCTAGAGGGAACCCAGGCATCAACTGAGGACTAAGGGGAAAACCCAAGATAACTCAAATGAGGATCTTGGGGCTGCATTGACAGCCTTATATATGATTACACGTTGTTTGTATGTATTGTTACCCTACTGCTATTTACAGGTACCTTAGGGCAGACGTGGAAGTGAGGGACTTATGCTACTGGCCGTAGATGGGTCACGGGGAGTTGCTGCACTGGTTTGCGCAGCCCGGGCACCGATGATGCAAGATGGCATTGGAATGGTGTCATATGGTGCAATAATGATGTCATTGGGCTGTGCAAAGGGGCTAGGTCGCTTACTAAGGTAAACACAGCTTGGCGCTGCCATTGTGTGGCATGTAAATGCTGTTAGTGAGCACAGCCTGAAGTGGATACCAATACCGGAATAGGGGAAGAACCAAAAAGGGAGGAAAAGGATAGGGGTGCAAGTGAGGTCATAACAGAAAGAATCAGAATGGATGCTGTCACAAAAACCCTGGGATCACACAATAGATCTAAAGGAGTCCTTCCAACCAAAGAAAGGCCAAATCATCCCCTTAAGTCTGGCAGAGCAGAAGGAGGTGGAAGATTTCATCGATGATTAGTTACGCAAAGGATACATTTGCCCCTCGAAATCCGAGCAAATGTCACCAGTCTTCTTCGTCCTGAAGAAAGATGGACGAAAGAGGATGGTACAGGACTATCAATACCTAAATGAACACACCATCCGAAATAACTATCCCCTTCCGCTCATCTCGCAGCTCATCGATAAACTAAAAGAGGCGAAGATCTTCACCAAAATGGATCTCCAATGGGGATATAACAATGTCCAGATTAAGGAGGGGGATGAATGGAAAGCTGCCTTCATGTGTCACTGAGAAGCCTATGAACCGACAGTAATGTTCTTCGGACTTTGCAACTCCCCAGCAACCTTCCAAACCATGATGAATGACCTCTTTTCAGATATGCCAGAGGTAGTGGTTTATATTGATGACTTGCTGATCTTCTCTCAGAATTCAGATCAGGAAGCACATCAGCGAAAGGTGATGGAGGTGCTGGCACAATTAGAACAGAATGACCTATTCATCAAGCCAGAAAAATGTGCCTTCTCGGTAACAACAGTGAAGTTTCTTGGCATGATAATAAGCCCAACAGGCATCGCAATGGACCAAGGAAAGGTGAAGGCAGTAGTTGACTGGCCGACCCTGACTACATTACATCAGACATGAGCATTCCTCGGACTAGCTAACTTCTATAGGCGGTTCATCAAGGATTATGCTAAGATTGCCCAACCACTCCATGATCTTATGAAGAAGGATGTCACCTTTGAGTGGACGAAAGAGTGCCAGGAGGCGTTCACACAGCTAAAGCGACATTTCACCACAGCTCCAGTCTTAGCCTATCCAGATAATGATTGCCACTACTGTCTCGAAAGTGATGCAAGTAACTATGCAGTGGGAGCCGTATTGTCTGTACAAAAGGAAGACCGATGGCACCCCATCGCCTTCTCATCCCACTCCATGACACCAGAACAACAAAACTACTCCATTGTGGATAAAGAGATGCTAAGCGTTATCTCCACCTTAGAAACATGGAGACACTACTTGGAGGGAATCATGCATGAATTTGAGATCTGGAATGATCATCAAAATCTCACGTGGTTTATGACAAGGCAAGATCTAAATCGCTGGCAAGCCTGATGGGCACAATACCTATCACGATTCAATTTCAAGTGGTGTCATAAGGCGGGGCTCTCATGACGAAGGCTGACTCCCTGTCCAGATAACCGGATCTATTAGGAGAGGAGGCCAAGGACAATAAGGGGGTTCTGGTAATACCCCCTGAGCAGATTTGACAAGTAGAAGAAGATGAGGGACCTGTAGAGGTCATGACCCCCAGAGATGAACTAACCGATGAGATCTCCCACAGGACAACATGGCTTCCCGAAGCCACTCTCAAGAAGCTGATGGCACAGGGATATGAGATTCAGGATCGGGTGCTCAAGCGGAACAATTGGATCTATATACCACCTGACCTCCACACTAAAGTCACTACCCTCCATCATGATCATGCGGTCAGCGGACATCCCAGCATTACCTGTACCCTGGAACTCCTTACCTGGTTCTACAGCTGGCCAGGGATGAGGAAAGACATTGAGGAGTATGTGAAAAGGTGTACCCATTGTGCCCAAGCAAAGCCCAGCAATCAATCCCCATGGGGGGAACTCCAACCCCTTCTGACTCCTGACGCCCTGTGGAAAGACATCTCCATGGACTTTATCATGGATCTACCTATCGCAGGCAGACATGATGCCATCCTAACAGTCGTCGATCGTTTCTCTAAAGAAGTTGAGCTAATTCCGTGCCAAAAGACCTGCACTGCGGCAGAATTAGCTGACCTGTATCTAACTCATGTGTGGAAACACCATGGACTTCCCTGCTCTATCATCTCAGATCGAGGCCCCCAATTCGCAGCTTCCCTAATGATGTCACTCTGTGCGCAACTGGGGATCTCTGTGAAAAAGTCTACAGTACATCATCCCCAAACCGACGGACAGACCGAACAAGTAAATCGAGGAGTGGGTATTTATTTATGAACATACTGTGCTGAACAGCAGGACAACTGGGCGCGATGGCTGCCTCTGGCCCAATTCTCCCTGAATGCAAAGCAGTCCTCCGCTTCCAAATTCTCCCCTTTTCAAGTCACATGCACATACCAACCACAGATGGGGGTCAAGCCTTGTGACACTAAATCTCCCGCCACCTCAGCAACGGCATGAGACTATCAGACCATACTACAGCAAACCAAGGAGCACCTCAAGAAGGCACAAGAGCGAATGAAGATCACCGGTGATGCGCATCAGAGCCCGGCCCCATCATATGCCATTGGAGAGAAAGTTTGGCTTGCCATGAACAACCTCACCCTACCTTTCCCCTGTTGCAAGCTTATGGACCAATGGATCGGCCCCTTCCCCATCATAGCTATGAAAGGACCCAATGTCATACATCTTCAACTTCCCTTGTATATCCACATCCACCCAGTCGTGAATATCTCCCGCATTAAACCCTATACCACGCCACTCCCCTCACAACCTGACCCTCAGCCTGGTCCAGTGAATATCACCGACGACCGCTCCACAGAATTCGAAGTTGACTTTATTGTTGACTTGCATCCCTGTGGCCATGGTATTCAGTACCTTGTCCACTGGAAGGGCTACTCTGAGGATGATCGCACCTGGGAACCCGCCTTTCACCTTACACACTGTGCAGATACCCTCCGTGACTTTCATCAGTCTCATCCCGCTGCTCCTCACCTGGTCTTCCACTCAGTCTTTGCTACTATTTTCTCGTGTCCTCTCCCCATTGCTTCCCCAGAGGTTAAGCCTTAGCAGGGGGGTAGTGTTATGACCTTGCTCACGCCACACTCTTTTCTCTCCTTTTCCGGCCTTGTTCCCCCTATCCCAGTACCAGTATTCATCTCAGACCGTGCTTACTAACAGCATTCACACACCACACAATGGCAGCACCAAGCTGTGTTTATCTTAGTAAGCGGTCTAGCCCCTTTGCACAGCCCCATGACATCACTATCATGCCACTCTAAACACCATCTTGCATCATCAGCACCCTGGCTGCACAAACCAGTGCAGTGACTCCCCATGACTCACCTACAGCCAGTGGCATAAGTCCCTCACTCCCACAACTGCCCTAAAGCACCCATATGTAGCAGTAGCATAACAATATGTACAAACACCATGTAGATGTATATAAGGCTGGCAATTCAGCCCCAAGATCCTCATTTGAGTTATCTTGGGTTTTCCCCTTAGTCCTCAGTCAACGCTTGGGTCCCACTAGCTCTAGTCACTACTCCTCTCTTCACTGTCCTACAGCTTGCTATGCAGCCCCGCCTAAGGGTTGTATCAACTCCCCAGCAACGTTCCAGACCATGATGAATGATCTCTTCTTGGACATGCCAGAAGTGGTGGTGTATATCGACGATCTACTAATCTTCTCCTGCGATCCAGATCAGGGGGTGCATGAGCAAAAGGTAATGGAAGTGCTAGCATGACTGGAGCAGAATGACCTGTTCGTCAAACCAGAGAAGTGTGCCTTCTCAGTAACCATGGTGGAGTTCCTCGGAATGGTAGTAAGTCTGACCAGCATTGCAATGGACCAGGAGAAAGTAAGAGCAGTAGTGGATTGGCCAACCCTGACCACACTACGACAAACACACGCCTTCCTTGGACTTGCTAACTTCTACAGGCACTTTATCAAAGATTATGTGAAGATCGCTCAACCACTCCACAATCTAACTAAGAAAGACACCGCCTTCGAATGGACACTGGAGTGT
>JBBPTI010000136.1:0-21982 GCA_038093995.1 Tylopilus aff. callainus | reverse complement strand
GGTGCATCGGACTAGGAATGGATTTATAAGAATTGCGAGTCTGGAGTCAAAGTAAGTAATCGGGGTCATAGTAAGAGGAACCATGGAATATAGAAAAAGAAGCGGATATCATCACAGAGAGTCCTGACTCTCTACACCGTACTTGATGCTACGCACAGGCCCACACTACACTTTTTTCTTCACTTTGGCCCTTAGCTCAGTTGTTTGCACTCCCTCACTACCATTCCAGCACCCTATGATGCCCTGCAGTATAGTGCTCCTTGTTCCTCATCACCCTATTGTCACCACTTGCCTTCATCCCCACTATGGCCCCCTGCACATGACCTACAGTCCCACAGTCACCTGACAACCCATGATCTATCAGCAATGCCTTGTGGCACAGTCTCACACCAGTCACATGACCCCACACATGATATGATCCAGACCCTTGCACAGTCACTCGGCACAGCCCTTGTGCCTCAGATAGGCACAGGCCCCCTAAGGACAAACCTTGGCACTCGTAGACAATGCCGCCCCTTGAGATAGAGACCCTGGACTCCTTTACAGTCGCCCAGCACATGCACACATTAGCACACAGCATGGCACATGCCCTCAGCAATGGCTCCCACCCTTTGGACTTGCCCATGGTATGCCACCATATTATGACCCTTAACCCTGACACTGCCTTCAGCACTCTGAATCTCCTGGTCCCACTCCGCAGTCCCACATCACGCCATACCACACCATAGTCATGCAATCGCTCGCCATCGCACCGCCTGAAATGACCTCGGGCACAAAGGCAAGGAGGCGTCGAGTGGAACGAGCAAGACGATGTCCCGGGTGCTAGGCACAAGGGGACTAGGACTGAAGTGAAGCGAGACGGAAGATGGATCAAACTCCTTATAAGCGGGTGCCTTGTGAGGGAAGACCCAAGAAGAATTGATTGGGGCTCCGACTACTTACAGGCGGTCTTATATACTACTACAGAGTGGAGTCCAATCGGAGAGTGAAGTAAGTAAGGGCAGGCATGATTACTAAATAAGGAAGTGCGAGACAGAAACTGGCCTGGTCCGTGTGAGCGGGGCGATGCTGCAGGCTAAACGCTACTGGAGTGAGAAAGGGTGGCGAGCGATGACACCATCGCGAGGTTAATGCTATTGAAGTGGGAGAGGATGGCGAGCGGTGGCACCATCGCGAGGTTAATGCCATTGGAGTGGGAAAGGAGTGCGTGCTTATGGCGCGATAGCAGGAGTATCGCTATAGGTGTGAGACCGGCTGGCGACATGAGGCGCCATCGCAACTGCGGATCACCTGAGTGCTGCAGGGCGGCATCAATAGCCAGGTAACTGGGGCTTTACTCTACCGTGGTCTGGTGCCCGGATGCTGCGGCTACTGTGCTTACCGGTGTGGGAACAGGACTCGGGTGCTACCGAGTCGCGGCGCTGTGGCGTGGGTCAAAGTGGCTAAAGAAGGGAGTGTAGGAAGGAAGGGAACGTAGTGTAGCCGTGAGCATAACACCGCCCTCGTACCTTGACCTATAGTGATACTCGTGCATAGACACCAGCATGACTCACACGGACTCATGACCAATAGCCATTTGCTCTCACCACAGCCTATGCCTTATGCTGCATAGCCATGCATAGCCACACACTGCCTCGCACTGCCCCGAGGATAGCCCTGCTCGCATGGACCAAGACTTTCCTTTGATCCACAGAGACTCATGGACTCCACAGACCATACATGGTGACTAAGCTGGCCCTTGACAGACCATATGTAGTAATAGTGTACAAATACCTACAAACACCTGTACAGTATATAAACCCCAGCTGCTATCCCTCAAGACCCCAGTCTATCATTGATGGATAGTGGCCACTAGCACTAAGGCCTACTTCCATAATGCCGCTACACCACTAGGGTCTTGGAGGCTATCGACTGGCTGCTGCATAAATGCCTATTGCCTTCCCCACTCATATCGTATGACCAGTAAGACCCACAACAGCAAGGCTCCCCTTTGTTACAACCACGCCGTACTCGATGCTATGCACGGGCCTGCAGTACTCTTTTTCCTCTTTTTGGCCCCTTAGCTCAGTCACTCGCACTCCCTCGCTACCATTCCAGCTCCCTACAATGCCCTACGACATAGTGCTCCTCGCCCCTCGTTGCCCTATAAGCTGCCACTCGCCCCCGCTATGGCTCCCTGCACATGACCTACAGTCCCACGGTCACCTGACGAATACGATCTATCAGCGATGCCCCGCGGCACAGTCTCGCACCAGTCATATGACCCACACGTGGTATGATCCAGACCCCTCACATAGCCACTCAGCACAGTCCTTGTGCCTCAGATAGGCACAGCCCCTTTAACAGCAGACCCCAGCACTCGTAGACAATGCTGCCCCTTGAGATATAGAGGCAGATCCCGGACCCCTTTACAGTTGCCCGGCGCATGCACGCGCACATGCTCATCGCCTCATGGCTCATGCCCACGGATAGGCTCATCCAATGGCTCTCGCTCTTGGACTTGCCCACGGTATGTCACTGCCCCGCAGACCCTAAGCCCTAACACTGCCTTCGGCACTCCACATATCCCGGTCCCGCGCTGGAGTCCCGCATCACGCCATACCACATCATAGTCACGCAATCACTCGCCATCGCACCGCCCTCGTACCTCGGCCTATAGCGATACTCATGCATAGACACCGACATAACCCATGCGGACTCTGATCCATAGCCATTCGCCCGCATCACAACCCACGCCCTACGCCGCACAGCCCCGCATAGCCGCGCACTGCTTCACACTGCCCTGAGCATAGCCCCGCTCACATGGACCAAGACCCTTCTTTGACCCACAGAGACCCATGGACTCCGCAGACCATATATGGTAACTAAGCCGGCCCTTGACGGACCATATATAGTAATAGTGTACAAATATGTACAAACTGTGTAACAGTATATAAACCCCAGCCACTATCCCCAAGACCCCAGCTTATCATTGATGGGTGGTGGCTACTACAGCTACTAGACCTAGACCCACAATGCCGCTGCACCACTAGGATCTTGGAGGCTATCGACTAGGCTGCCATGTAAATGCCTATTGCCTTCCCCGTTTACATTGCATGAGCATTAAGACCTATGATGGCAAAGCTCCCCTTGACAACACATTGCAACTCTCACCATCGCTACCAGCATTCGCCACTACTAGCCCTAGGCTTGACAGCTCTGGCTCGAGTTGTTTCACCCTTGAAGACACATTGCAACTCTCACCATCGCTTACTGGCATTCGCCACTACTAGCCCTAGGCTTGACAGCTCAGGCTCAAGTTGTTTCAAGGTCAGCTGGGGATTTAAGGAAGTTCGGTCTGTTGTAGAGAGTGGTACGTCTCTATGGTGGTATGCCTACATCTCATGTCCTTTTGTATGGTCTCTATGCCCCTTTTGTTTCTATCTTCACACTCCCCTTCTTATCTTGTACAATAGGACTGGTCAACTGGATGCAAGTCTGTCAATAAGTCCAGAAGACCGTCAGTTTTGCTTCATTTCATGTTCTTTTGACTAGTTTATTCTTGTTTCTTCTTTAGACTCAGGTTCCTACAGTCATACCTAAGTCTTGGGCATTCCTAGACTATAAAGCAATGTCATAGGAACTTGGAATGGAGCTCCTGTTTTAGCTCTTACCGCACCATTTACTGTTCACCAACTGTTCACCACACCATGACTGCTCATCATTTATGACCATCTCATCTCCTGTCACCGCCCCTGACTGCTAACACTCTACAAGACCGTCAGACTTGTGCTTTTCACTGGTCAACTACTCAAGGACTTCCCTGATCCACTCCCTGTGCTCCAGAGTCCCTTAGGGGCAAGCCTATCACTCCCCACACACACTGACAACCCCTAGGACTTCTAGGACTTCTACCCAAGTCCACTCCAGAGTCCTTGTCTTCTTTACAACTGGAGCCCACCATGAGGAACTCACAACGGGGTTCTAGACAAAGTCAATGACTCATTGCCCAGCGACCCAACCTTGAAAATTTACATGCACATTTTTGCAATTTGCAAATCAGTGAGAACTCCACCTTATTTCATCTGGTGTCACCTTCAAATGCAAAACATAACCATTCTGACCTCCCTGACATAACTGACCATGAGCTCAGTTCATTGATGGGTGATAGCTTGGACCGCTTTTCTGCTGATTTGGATTGGCTGAATAAATCCCATCTCCACTCTACATTGTCCATTTTAGCTGACACACAGCCATCGGGTTCCTGGCAGACCCCCAGTGTTGAGACTCCAAGTCTGACTGTTGCAGAAGAAATTCTAGGTGATGAGCCGAATGTAGGACCTTTCATTCCTGGTGGATATATAGAGTCCACTCCCAGGAGAGTGAGGGAGAACCTTCCTGCATCTCAGATTTCCAGCTCGCTTTCACCGCTCACTGCAGAATACTCGCCCCAATTGTCTCCATCTCCTAGCACATCGTCTTCCACCACTCCATCCTTACAAGATCTCTTTGACAACACTGAGGGCTCTTTTTGCCCAAGTCCACTACCACCAGCCCACATTTTTTGCACTCCATTGTCACTCACCGCATCCTCCAGTCTTGCACCTATCCCCATACCACTCTCTCGTCTTCACCTTCCCCAACCTCCACTCCCTCCTATAGTCCCTCCACCTGGACCAATGGCTAACCAAGGTGCTACTATGCCTGCCCATGGGGCTCATGGTGCTCCCAAATTTACCAGAGAGGTACCTACTAAGCTTCCCCACTTTCTAGACCAGGTTGACATTCTAGGAACCGCTGCCAGTCTTACCACCACAGAGAAGATTTGTGCCACGCTGCACTATGCTGCCTATGATGAGTCAGACTGCTGGAAAACCCTCGAAGAAGCCACTGCAGTTCCAGCTGATTGGGACCAGTTTATAGACATGGTCAAAGATCTTTACCCTGGTTGTGAAGGTGCTAACAAATTCTGTCATGCTGACCTTCAGTACCTGACCCACGAGACCAGCACAAAGCCTATGTGCACCCTTGCTGACTTTTCCCAGTACCACTGCAGTTTTATCAAGATCGCCACACCACTTGTCCAGGTGAGGAAGCTCTCAGTGTTACGATCTACCTACCGGGTCTAGTGTACCAGCTCTTTTCTCCTTTCTCTTTTTCTCACATCCCATTCCAGTAGTTCCCCTATGCTTACTACTTAGTCTTGACTCAGGATACACTCTAATCGTATCTGATCCATATCTCCTTCTTCTCTCTTGTTCCTTCGCATTCTATTGATTACCTAACTCCAATGAACTAGCCAGTATATAGGCCTACCAGGCACAACCCTGTAGCTCTAAGCTAGTCTTCCTTGATATCAATCTCCTTCGCCTCAACCCTCAGAGCTTGCTAGAGTTTGTCTCTTCAGCTCGCTAGCTTCACCATCAAACCAAGTCCTCGACAGACTGAGGCCAGATAAAGTCCCTTCGTTAGTAAGGGCATAAGATACATCGTCACTCCCAAGCTATTCAAGGCTAAGGTCAACATCCTACCTGGACTTGGTCTTAACACTCAGACTTGGACTGAGATGCTTTGTTCCTTGCCAGACTCCCTGTGGACTTGGCAGCTCAAGTCTGCCACCACCTTCTCATTACCAAAACCACACACCATCCTGCTGACCCATATTCCATTAAAGATACTCTTAACACCACCCAGTTCCTATTAACTGGTGCAGCTCTTCATCCCCTTCTGAGCCTTGTGTCAGGGCCCCTTCTGACTCCAACTCCATACTACCCAGCATGGGCTGCCCCCATGGCCCCGCCAGTTGCTCTGCCATGGACCGCTCTGCTGGTCATCATTAAACAAGAGCAGGTGGCAATGCAGCGCTCCTCCAAACACTCTTGTGCCTTCTGTGATAAGTATGGGCATTTCATTGGCAATTGCCCTGATGTTGCCGAGTACCTTTCAGCCAGGAAGGCTAGCAGGGGCACTGATGGTCGGATCTGCCTTCCTAATGGGAAGCACATTCCACACATTGAGGGCACATCTTGCCTGAAGAATTGTTTTGATGCAATTGAGACACAAGCTTCTGCCCCATCTGCTACTAACATCACTACTGGACTCCTATCCCTTGTCATACCTGACAGTGATGCAGTTTTGGATATTGAGCCATCAGTTTTCCTAGCTCCTGCTGAGCACTGGGACAACGATCCAGATGTCAAGATAGCTGACCCCAAGTTTAGACAATACATGGCTTGCGCTGCAGCCATGTTCAAGGCTGAATGGGCCAAGGACAAAGGCAAGCGAGTCCGTTTTGATGGAGTAGAATTACCTACCCACAAACAGAACTGCGCTGGTCCTTATGCAGCAATAGTCACTGAAGAAATCACCTCACCAGCAATCAAGGTGGCCTGCACCCCAATACCTGGACTTTCGAAGACCATGGTTCCTGTTCCTGCCCCTGCAGCACCAGCTCCTTCCTCATTCGCCCCTAAAGCTAACCCTCCTCCTCAGACAGAACTAACTAACTCTGCCACTGCCCCTAAGCAGCTCCTCAATCAGATTCTAGAGGCCACCATACCAGTAACCATAAAGGACATCATTTCTCAGGTCCCAGATGTGTGCAAGTGCTTCCAGGAGGCCTCTGCTACTATCTGCATCCCCACAACCACTAACCTTGTGCAGGTTAACAAGCTTGCCAGTTGTGACCCAGCAGCCATGGAATGAGAGTATGGTGACTGCATCCTTCAAAGTGATGATGGCCATATTGTAGTGTCCTATAGCATCCCTCTGTGGTCTCTACAGACTTGTGTTGTTGGGACCAATCGAATGATTACTGCAGTCTTGAACACTGGGTCTGAGATTGTCGCCATGCCGAAATGGTTGTGGGAAGAGCTCAGACTACCAGTCTGCTCTGACCACCTCATGATGATGTCCAATGCTAACACCACCACAGAATCTACCATTGGTGTCATCGAAAACCTTGCTCTAGACTTTGGTACAGGCAAGGTTTGCCTACAGGTCCAAGTGGTATCACAGGCCAACTTTGACCTATTGCTCAGTCACCCATTTCATTGTCTCATGAGCATGTCTACTGATGATTTCCCTGACGGGGCAAAAACTATCACCCTCTGAGACCCTAACACGGGCAAGGAGTTTAAGCTACCTACCTGTTCTTGGACAGAAGGATGTCCGCGCTGCTGCCATGGTTTTGCTTGTATTGATCATCGGCCTACTATCAAGTTTCACCAGGGTTTTTAGATGTTGATGATCCACTGAAAGGTTGGGGAGATACTCACACTTCATCTTTGCAGCTCACTGCTTCTTCATCCAAATTTTTATCTCGTAGACCAGCAGACTTATGAAGACCATCACAGTCTCCTACCTATTCCTTCCTCTCCTCGACTCAATCTTCCTTATCATCTTCCAACATTTCTGCATTTGGTTCTGTTTTCACCTTCAATCCAACTTCTCACTCTCTTGCATATAAACCAGTAGCTAAAAAGATTTGGCCAGTCACAGCTCCTCTCGAGGAGGAGTATCACATGCTGTGCTGCTTACCTGATGACCCTCTTGCTGGTCTTGTACCGCTACCCACTCACCCACTGGACTTTGTCCCCAGACTTCATTTTACTCAGGAACACACTAACACACTCAATCTTGACCCTGCAAATTGGCTATGGCCTGAAGAAGTTAAGCTGGTCAGGTGGATCATATGCAACCATGAAGCCACCTTTGCTTGGATTCCTACTGAGCACGGGCACCTTGACAAACGGTATTTCCCACCTGTCAAGATACCAACAGTACCCCATATGCCATGAGTCCTCCGCAATATACTGATATCTCCGAAGGCCTGAGATCAGGCGATCCAAATTATCAAAGACCGCATTGCTTCGGGCATATATGAGCCATCAGCTGCAGCCTATTGCTCACGCTGGTTCTGTGTCCTGAAACAGGATGGAAAAACTCTCCACCTTGTCCATGACCTTCAACCCCTCAATGCCATGACCATCAGGAACTCCTCTGTCCCACTGTTTGTCGAGCATCTTGCTGAATTCTTTGGTGGGTATGCGGTCTACGGTATGATGGACCTCTTTGCTGGTTACAACCAAAGACCTCTGCATGTGGACTCTCGAGATATGACAACTTTTAATAGTCCGCTCAGTCCCCATTGTCTCACCACTCTTCCCATGGGCCATACTAATGTGGTCCAAATTTACCAAGCTGATATGGTGTTTATTTTGCAGGATGAGATTCCACACCATACCATGCCATTTGTCAATGACTTACCTGTGAAGTCCGAGACTACGAGGCACCAGCAGCCTGACGGATCCTACAAGACCATTTCTGAGAATCCGGAAATCTGTCTTTTTATTTGGAATCACCTTGTTGTCATTCACCATATCTTACAGCGATTGCAGAATGTCAATGCAACAGTCTCCACCAAGAAGTTCATACTTGCAGCCCTGGATGCCACCATTGTCAGGCACAAGTGCACCCCTGAAGGATGTATAGTGCACAAGGCCAAGGTCCAAAAGATTATGGACTGGCCGGACTGTGAAAACCTTACCCAAGTCTGTGGTTTCCTTGGTACCTGCAGTGTCATCTGCATTTTCATCCATAATTTCATCTCTCTCACTCGACTGTTAATTAATCTCACACAAAAGGGTGTTCCCTTTGAATGGGGCAATGCTCAGAAAGATGCAATGGCTTGTCTCAAGGACAAGATTATTAAGTCCCCCACACTCCGCCACTTGGACTATGAGTCCAGCTGAGAGGTTGTCCTTGCCATAGACACCTCAGTCATAGTGGTCGGGTTCATTTTATCACAGGAAGGTGAGGATGGCAAGCACTATCTGAACTGTTTTGGTTTTATTAGCCTTATGAAAGTCAAGAGCCACTATTCGCAGGCAAAACTCAAACTTTACAGACTCTTTCGGGTGCTTCGCTCAGTTAGGGTCTTCATCTTTGGTATTGCTAACCTCATTGTAGAAATGGATGCTAAATACATCCAGGGAATGATCAACAACCCAGACCTTCAGCCCAATGTGACCATCAATTGATGGATCGCAGGTATCCTCTTGTTTCATTTCCAGATTTGTCATGTCTCCGTGACATGGCATGCAGGTCCAGACAGTCTTTCTTGGCAGCCTCCTTCTGATAAGGATCCTTCTGAAGAAGGGAGCATTGAGGACTGGCTTGACCAGGCCTATTCCTTCACTACCATTATTCTTAACAATCACACACTACCTTATTCCTACCTACCATTCACCCCCTCCTTATATCTCTGTGTTGGTCTGCCTACATCCACGGACTATGCTCTTTTGCCCACACTGCAGCCTCGGTCTACTTGGCCTTATGCTGTGGTCTTCTCCTCTGCCTCCACCAACCAGAATCACCCTACAGACATACCTATCATCCCATGGTCTGCTAAAGCTATGGTGCGAGAGGTCCACATCTGCATAATCTGAGACTTCCTTCATTCCTGTATACGCCCTGCTGACCTCTCAGACACTGAGTTCCAATCCTTTGTAAACTTGGCAACAAAGTTCTTCATCCTTAACAATTCTTTATGGCACCGCAAACCTCATGGACAACACCAGCTCGTCATATCAGAAGACTGCCAGTATGGACTGATTAAGGAGGCATATAATGACCTCAGGCACAAAGGTGTCTACACAGTCTGTACTCGGTTACTCCTTCGCTTCTGGTGGCCAATGCTGGTTGACGATGTCAAGTGGTTTGTGCATACTTGCCATGAATGCCAAAATTCGTCAGACTGCTTGCTTCCATGTTCCTCCAACTGTTCCAGTCGTTGGCAGACTTTTTCAGAAAGTACATGTTGACACGATGCTGATGCCCTGCTCTGGCAGCTATAGATATATCATCCAGGCCCACTGCACTCTGACTGCTTACCCAGAATGGTGTATGCTGCAGTCTGAGAACAGCACCTCAATTGCCACCTTCCTCTTTGAAGACCTTCTCTGCTGTTGGGGTCCTGTTTCTGAAATTGTAACTAACAATGGCCCTGCTTTTCTCCAGGATTTAAATGTCCTTGCAGACTGGTATGGTATTTGCCACATCTGCGTCTCCCCCTACAACTCCCAGGCAAATGGGGTGGTCAAATGGCATCACTTTGATGTCTGGGAGTCCATTATCAAAAGTTCCCCAGGGGGGGAGTCTTGCTGGCATACTGCTGCTCACTCAGTCTTTTGGGCCAAGCGCATGACAGTGGTCTGTTCCACCAGTCTATCACCATATTTTATGGTTTATGGCATTGAACCACTCTTTCTGTTTGATCTCACTGAAGCTACTTTTCTTGTCCCACTATCAGAAACAGATCCTTTTGCTCCATCCAGACTGATTGCCTGGCAAGCATGCCAACTTCAAAAGCGTCAGGACAACTTGGAGTTGATTTGGGAGCATGTAACAAAGGCCCACTTTGACTCAATCAAGCACTTTGAGACCACTTTTAAGAACCAAATCATGAACTTTGACTTCTGCCCTGGGAGTCTAGTCCTTGTTCGTAATACCTGTGTCGAGAAAGAGCTGAACTGAAAGATGAAGCCTAGGTACATCAGTCCAATGGTGGTCCTTTGCCAGACTTCTGGAGGATCATATATCCTGGCTGAGTTGGATAGCGTGGTTTCCAAGCTGCGCTATGCAGCTTTTCGTGTTATCCCTTACTACCCTTGTTTCAGATCCTCAATTCCTGTCACAAGCCTTACTGGTCTCAATGATGAAAGCCTAGACAGGCTAGCAGGAGAAGAAGTCCCTGAACCAGATGAAGCAGATGCAGACTTCAACGACCCAGACCTATAAGTTTATGGTCTCCTACAATACCTGTTCCTCCTCTCTGTTCCACCCTGGGATTCGTCTGGCGCTCTCTCCTACATACTGAAAAGACTATTAACAGACTCTATGCCTTTCTCCACTCCTCTCCACTCCTCATATACCATCTAAACAAAACACAATAGAACCATAAAAACATAAAATATAAAAGTAAAGTCCATCTCTTTCCTCTGTTCATGTCTCCATGTGATTATATCCAATGTACCTCCTGACCTTTGCATGCACCTTGAGGCACCATGCACCTTTAACTTCATAGGCTAAATACTGCTACATATACCCCATAGACTGAAGAAAGAAGACTGAAGAAGACAAGTTGGGTGGTATCTCACACAATTCCTATCATGTCCTCATTTTATGCACACTACGTTTTGTTCTGTTTCAGCTTCATTTTGATTACGGACTAGTTATATACATAGGACTACCTATGACATGCGTGGACTTCTACACGGGATGATGATACTATCTACTCGGAGTCGATAGGCTTGAGGATCACACTCAGCTCCTTTGAAAGGACCCACAACTCTGCCAAGACCTTGTCCTGCTGCACTTCCAGCTTCTTCATGTCGGTACAGAGCTGGAACAGTCATGCCTCCAGTGCATTGATGTGACGCATCACACCCTCGATCAGCCTCTTCTCCTGTTGCACAGTCTTCCTCAGTGCAGCCCACTCCTTCCCCTTGCCCTTAGCTTTGACAGGTGTCAGCTCTACTTCTTCCACCTCCGATTCAGACATCATGTCAATCGGTGACATGAGTCTCTTGCTGGACCTAGCCTTGGCCGCTGCCTGAATTGGCCATTTCATAATCACAGGCACAGATTCTAGAGGGTTGTGAGTCCCAACTACCACCACACAAAGAGCACTTACCTCTAGTGACTGCCCATGCTGCTCCCACTCTCGCCACTGCCTTCTTCCATGGGGCTGCCTGCCCAGTGCTCAGGTTGCACTTGATCTGGCACTCATAGCACTGTTGACAAGCGGATCCTGGGCCCAGCACACATTGCTCATCCACGTCAGTGGCCTGGTACTGTGCACAGACCTTGTCGGTCCACTGTCTCACCTGCGGCACATCTGAGGACTTGAGCCCCTTCATGGCCATGTCCTCATCCCCATTGTCACACGTCCTCTAGACAACTGTCAGCAGTGACAAGTCCAGCCCCAAACCACTTACCTTCGCGAGCAGAACCTCAGAAGTCACATTGAGCGGTGCTGGAACACCTTCCTCCATGGTGTCTGCCACTTCCTTAGTGAAGATGGGTCCTGCTGCAGTCCTGGCAACTGTCTTGTCTTCTAATGCTGGAGTTACCTCAGGAACAGCGGGCATGCGAACCAACCAGGCATGGTAGAAGCTATCAGCCTCATCAAGTTGTGCATTAATGTCTTCAGGCAGTGACATGTCGAGTCCAATATCTGCTGCAGCCTTGGTCACGGCATTCCAAGCATTCTATTAGTGATGGTTTTATTAGTGTCCAGGCTACAAGGCATTTCGAACTCACCATCTTCACCCCAAATTGCTTCACCCAGTCATCCTGCTCCTTCCATAGCCCTTTGCTGTCTTCTGGTCTCATCATCACCTCAGTATTGAGTGCCTCAGTGGCCTTATGGAAGGCGCCTTGCAGCTTCACTCGATGTGCCGCGCCAGCATTCACGAGTTGGCAGTTTTGTTTGAATCAGCTGGACATGGTTGGGTGGTGTAGAGGAATGAGAATAGATGAAGAAGAAGTGAACTGACAGCAGACTTGTAGTCACAATGCATCCACTGTTTCAAACCCCGCATCAATGTGTATCATGTGACCTGACTGGGGACAGTCAGTCACTAAGTCCCCCACAGATATAGAGAGTGGTACATCTCTATGGTGGTATTTCTACATCTCATGTCCTTTCATATAGTCTCTATGCCCCTTTTGTTTCTACCTTCACATCCCCCTTCTTATCTTGTACAGTAGGACTGGTCAACTGGATGCAAGTCTGTCAATAAGTCCAGAAGACTGTCGGTTTTGCTTCATTTCATGTTCTCTTGACTAGTTTATTCTTGTTTCTTCTTTAGACTCAGGTTCCTACAGTTATACCTAAGTCTTGGGCATTCCCAGACTATAAAGCAATGTCATAGGAACTTGGAATGGAGCTCCTGTTTTAGCTCTTACCGCACCATTTACTGTTCACCAACTGTTCACCACACCACAACCACTCACCATTTACGATCATCTCATCTCCTGTCACCACCCCCAACTGCTAATGCTCTACAAGACCATCAGACTTGTGCTTCTCACTGGTTAACTACTCAAGGACTTCCCTGATCCACTCCCTGTGCTCCAGAGTCCCTTAGGGGCAAGCCTATCACTCCCCACACATACTGACAACCCCTAGGACTTCTAGGACTTCTACCCAAGTTCACCCTGGAGTCCTTGTCTTCTTTACACTGTGAATGCTATTTTTGTGATAGGAGGACAGAAGAGAGGTGTGGAAGACTGGGTGTATCTTCCAGGTGGGCAGGAGATGGAGTTTGAACATGATGGGGGAGAGAACTTCTGAGATGGTGAAGGGTCCCTCTTGTTTGGAGAGGAGTTTAGGGGAGGCATGGTTTTGTCGCAAGTTTTTGGCTTCTAGCCAGACCTTGTCCCCTTTTCTAAAGGGTACATAGTGTTGTCTTGTGTGGGCCTTCATTACTTGGACTGCCAAATCATGAGCCACTAGGGCCTCATTTTGGGATGTGTTTAACTCAGAAATGCACCTTTCAAGGGCAGGAAGGGGGGAGGAAGGTAGGGTAGTAGGGAGGGGTTGTGGTTCATACCCCATTATGAGGTAGAATGGTGATTGATTAGTGACAGAATGGGGGCAGTGATTATGTGCAAATTCAGCGAAAGGAATGAGTTCTGACCATCGGGTGGGGTTGTTTCCACAAAAGATGCGCAGATAGGTTTCGATCTCTTGGTTGACTCATTCCATTTTGCCATCTGTTTGTGGGTGGTAAGCAGTGGACAGGGCAAGGTTGTACTGTAGGAGTTTCCCAAGCTCTTTGGCAAAGTTAGAGGTGAACTGTGGGCCTTGATCCAAGATGATTTTGTCATATAGACTGAATCTGGAGTATACTTTTGCGAGGAAAAGAAGGGCAATGCCTTCAGCAGTGACAGTCTTGTGGGTAGGGCAGAGAATCACCCCCTTTGTAAGCCCATGGTTGACCACAACCAGTAAGCTATCAAAGCCAGAAGAGGGGGGAAAGGTTGGTGATAAGGTCACAGGAGACCTGTTGGAAAGGATGAGAGCAAGAAGAGGGGATGGGAATGAGGGGGGGAACAGTGGGGTGGGTGTTGGTTTTGTTCTGTTGGCAAAGGGCACAACCAGCAACATAGTTGCGGACAAATGAAGCTAGCCCTGGCCATCAAAACTGATGGGAGATGAGCTGATAGGTTTTAAGGAATCCTAGATGGCTGGCTGAGGAGTGATCATGATGGGAGGTGACTATGGAGTAATGGAGGTTGGCAGTATCTGGAACATAGATACAGTTTCAGTAGGAGAGAATACCATTGGAGAATGTCTAGTTGGTCAAGTGAGAGGAGAGGGCAGAGGGGATGTTCCCTTTGAGGGCATGAGTGACTTTGAGGACAAGGGGGTCGGAAGAGGAGGAGTTGGCAAGGGAGGTGGTCAGCACAGTATCAATAAGGTTGATAAAGAGGTGGGAAGGGAGGAGTGTCACATTAGAGTTATCAGGGAGAGAAGAGGAGTGGTCAGGTCATTGAGAGAGGGTGTCAGGGGCAGCAAGTTGGCCATCAGGGACATGTTGGAGTTGGAGGTGAAACGACCTTGGGTGCTAGGCACTAGAAGGCACAAATGAAGTTGAGAGAAGTGAAGCGAAAGGGACAAGTGGACCAATCTCCTAGTAAAGTGGGTGCCTTGTGAGGGAAGATCCAAGAAGAATTGATTGGGGCTCCAATATAATACAGGCAGGTTTATGTACTACTACAAGGAGGATTCAAGCAGAGCCTAAAGTAAGTGAGGGCAGGCAAGAATACTAAATACAGAAGTGTGAGACAGAAACTGGCCTGGTCCATGCGAGCGGGGTGATGCTGCAGGCTAAATGCTACTGGAGTGGGAAAAAATGGTGAGCTATAGCGTGATAGCGAGGTTATCACTATTGGGGTGGGAATGAGTGGTGTGTAATTGTGTAATAGTGAGCTATTCACCATTGGCTCATAAATGAAAAGGCAGAATTGTACAATATGCGCCCTTAGTGCTATTGGCTGCTGGGCTGGGTGCTATGCTGTTATGTGCTATGGCATCATCCTGGCAATGGATTCCTAATTGTGGTGGTGGCATGTGAGTATCCAGGTAATCGGGTCTTTACTCTACTGTGGTCTGGTGCCCGGAATGCTGCAGATATCTGAGGGCCTGCATGTGAATGGATACTGGGATATGCTGAGGCACAGCAAAGTGGCATGAGTACAACTGCCTAAAGAAGGGAATATAGTGAAAAAATGGAATGTAGCATAGCCATGAGCATAACAGAGGTGATAGTCTGAGAGGTCCAACATCCATCTGGCTTGTCATCAATTGAGATTTTGTGGTTTTTGGAAGTAGGTGAGGTTTTTGTGGTCAGTGAAGACCAAGACTCAGAAGGGAGAACCAAGGAGGTACTGTTGCCAAGTCTTCAGGGCATGAATGATGGCTAGGAGTTCTCAGTCAAAGATATTGTAATTGTGCTCAGCAGGAGAGAAAGGTTGAGAAATGTAAGTGCAGGGTTTGAAATCGCTGTTGGAGTCCATTTGTAACAATACTCCTCCAGTGGCAGTTTTTGAGGCATCAGTGGTGATGGCAAAAGAGCAGAAGAGGTCAGGTAGGGCAAGGATGGGCTGGGTGGTGAACAATTGTTTGAGAGTGTCAAAGGCTGATTGTTGGGAAGGGGTCCATTCCCAGGGACAGTTCTTTTGAGTGAGGAGAAGAAGAGGGGCAGTGATGTTGGAATAAGAGGGAATGAAGTGCCTGTAGAAGTTGGCAAATCCTAGGAAGGAGTGTACTTCCTTGACTGTGGTTGGGGTCGGCCAGTCAGAGATCCCTTTCACCTTCACTGGGTCCATGGCTATTTCCCCCTTAAAGAGGATCATCCCCAAGTATTCTATTTGGGGGGTGGCAAATGTGCATTTTTCCAGCCTAAGGTAGAGATCAAGTTCTTTCATATGTTGGAGGACTCGACCGACTCTCTCTCAGTTGAGTTCTGGGGTGGGGGAATGAACCAGGAGGTCATCCATATAGATGACCAATCATCCTTCAGCTATCATGTCATGGAAAGAGTCATTCATAAACCTCATAAAGGTTGGAGGGGAGTTTGTCAGTCCAAAGAACATGACAGTGGATTCAAAGAGTCCTTGATAAGTGATAAAGGCTGCTTTCCACTGGTTGCCATCTCTGATACGAACATTGTTGTAGCCCCATCACACATCAAACTTGATAAAGACCAATGAATCTTTGATTTTGTCTACAAGATCAGAGATTAGGGGAAGGGGGTAGGCATCATGGATGGTGTGTTGGTTTAGATATCAATAGTCCTGGCAGGGGCAAAGTTTGCCATCTTTCTTCTTGACAAAGAAGAATGGTGAGGCTTGGGGAGAGTTAGAAGGGTGGATCTTTCCTGACACCAGGTTTTCATCGATGAATTTGTCAGTGGCTTTTTGCTCGTCTGGGGACAAGGGGTAGAGTTTGCCTATTTTTGGTACAAAGGAGTCTGTTAGGTTGATCGCATGATCATAGGGTTGAGAGGGTGGTATGTGATCGGTGAACTCTTTTTCAAAGATGGGGGCAAAAGCAGAGTAGGGAAGGAAAAGGGAAACCTTGGGTCCTGGTTCTTGTGCTATGGCTAATTCAGTGGCTTGAGAGACTTGGGCGAGTTCAAGAGTGATGGGGTGGTTAGGATGGTGTTTTCGTTCATAAGCAAGGACTCTATGAGCAGTGTAGTGTCCTACAGTTTCTTTTATGAGTTGTTCTGGGGAGAGTTGTTCTAAGTATCAACAGAGTCCTTCCTCCTTGAGGGTCTGATCATTGGAGAGAGGGATTGTGGGGTAGGAGTATAGTTTGTTCCCCTTATCAAGAGTGGGGTTAATTTTGACGATTCCCTGCTGCCAGTCTATCTCTGGGTTGGTATTCTGGAGCCAAGGGTGTCCAAGGATCACCTTTTGTTTTCCAAGTTGTAATATGAAGAACTTAATCTTTTGGGTTATGCCCACAATGGTGACAAAGAGATAGGTGACATAGCATATCCTGGAGTTGAGGAAGGAATCGACATTATGTGCCACAATGGTTTGGATAGTTCATTGGACAGGAATTTGTTTTTGGAAAGTGAAACTCCAGTCAAGACAGTTAATCTCTGCTTCCAAGTCAATGAGGGCAGTAGTGGCAATGGTTTTCAAGGTCCCTTCAAGGTAGATCAATGAGATGGGCATAGTCAATGATGTATGATTACAGGACCTATGGACAGAAGGGTCTCACATTGCTTGAGCCCTTCTTACTGAAAACCCTTGGTTTCGCTAAACATGGCAGCTAGTTGTTCAACATTCATTGGTTCCTCATCCTCTCCTGGGGTGTTCCTCTTTTCTTCATCCCAAGAATCCTTGGTAAGTTTCTTTCTAGCTGTTTTTATGATGGGGGTGGTTCTTTTCTGGCATAAGGGGCATTCCCTACTTATGTGGCCTGGTTTGCTACAGGTGAAACACAGGCCCTTCTTTCTATAATCCACAGCTTGGGCAAGAGAAAGGTGGTCAACATCCATTGCATCAGGGTCTCAAGGAGGAAGATGGTGGTGAGGGGGGGTGTAATGGACAGGGGAACCTAGGTGAGCAATGTGATCTGCTTGGTCCCATTGGGACTTAAATTGTTGGGCTCGCTTGTGCCAGTCAGCAAGGGTGGTTGGGACAGTGTTCATAGAATAGATGTGATGCATGAGGGGAGTAGGTAGTCTGGCAGCAAAAAAGGAGATGAGGATGTGAGCATCCTTCATCTTGTTGAGTTCAGCTTCAGCCATTTTCATGGAGAAGAGGGTGGAGTAATAGTTGAGGGGGTCCATGTTGAGGTGGGGGCACTTTAGGCTCAAAGCTTTTGTAGTGGAGAGCCAGTTAAGGGCTTCTTGCTGGGTGTTGGCATGTTTGAAGGTTAGGAGGAATTTCTTTTCAAAATCAGCAAAGATTCTGAAAGAGTTGGAGGCAAGGGTGGCAGATTGAAAGGTGGAGGCCCAGGTAGCAGCTGAGCCCTTGGTCATGTAGGAGAGGGCGAAGGCTATCTTCTTCGCTTCTTTGTTGTATACTTCATCATTGACCAACAAGTAGGTCTTGATCACATTTAGCCAACTCTTGGCTTTTGCATGTGACCCATCATATGCTTCAGGCATTCTGATCCTAAGCTCAATAGGTCTGGTGGTCATCCTGGGAGGTGAGGGTGGTGGAGGAGTAGGTTGTCTGAATACAACAGGTCTTAGTAAGGGGAGCGGGGATGGTGGGGTGGGTGGGTGGGGAAGAGTGAGGAGGAAGCTTAGGTCATTGGTGAGTTGCCTGGTTTCTTTGTCTGTTTCAGTCAGATGATCATCAGAGTTGTCAGAAAGGGATGGGGAACAAGGTGGTTTGGATTCAGAGGAGGAAGAGGGGGTGCATGTTACAATCATGCTGTACTCGATGCTATACAACAGGCCCCACTATGCTTTTTCCTTTACTCTGGCCCTTAGCTCAGTCGCTCACACTCCCTCAATACCATTCCAGCACCCTATGATGCCCTACAATATAGTGCTCCTTGCCCCTCCTTGCCCTATGGATGCCACTCACCTTTGTCCCCACTATGGCTCCCTGCATATGACCTACAGCCCCACAGTCACCTGACGATATATGATCTATCAGTGATGCCTCACAGCACAGTCTCGCACCCATCACATGACCCTGCACATGATATGATCTAGACCTCTTTGCACAGCCACTCAGCACAGTCCTTGTGCCTCACAACTAGGCACAGCCCCTTATGATGAATGACTGCAGCACTCAGAGACATAGACTCCAGACTCCTTTATAGTCATCCAGCACACACATGCACCAGTATACAGCTCATGCCTCATGGATAGGCTCACGAAATGGCTCCCACCCTTTGGACTTGCCCAGAGTATGTCATCGCACTGCAATCTTTAACCCTGACACTGCCCCCAGCACTCTGTACTTCCTGGTCTCGCTCTGCAGCCCCACATCATGCCATATCATGCCATAATCATGCAATCACTCGCCACCACATCGCCCTTGTACCTCAGCCTATAGTGATACTTGTGCATGATACCAGCATGACTCATATGGACTCATGACCAATAGCCATTCGCCCTCACCACAGCCTATGCCCTGTGCTGCATGGCCCTGCATAGCTGCACACTGCCTTGCACTGCCCTAAGCATAGCCTTGGTTACATGGACCAAGACATTCATTTGACCCACAGAGACCCATAAACTCCACAGACCATATATAGTAACCAAGCTGGCCCTTGATGGACCATATGTAGTAATAGTGTACAAATACCTACAAATACCTATACAGTATATAAACCCCAGCCACTACCCTTCTAGACCCCAGTCTATCATTAGTGGATAGTGGCCCTCATAAGCCCTACTATGCTAATGCCACTACACTACTAGGGTCTTGGAGGCTATCAACTAGGCTGCTGTATAAATACCTATTGCCTCCCCTGCTTATATTGAACAACTAGTAAGACCCATGACAGCAAGGCTCCCCTTGAAGACACATTGCAACTCTCACCATTGCTATTGGCATTCACCACTACTAGCCCTAGGCTTGACAGCTCAGGCTTGAGTTGTTTCAGTGCAGTTCCTTCAAAAGAAGGAGAGGAGGTTTGGTGGGTTAGATGTGGTGGGTAGGTTGTGTTGAAGACAACCAGTATTAAAGCAGAAGAAGCTAGTCTTATGTTAAGATCAAACCTGGTGAGGGTTTGACCTTAGCCTCAAATAGCCAAAGGGTGACAACTGTCGGTAGTCCCAATAATGATGGACTGTTCCTGCCTCAATCTGTTGAGGACTTTCGGTGAAGCTAGCAGTCTTGAAGAGACAAACTCTAATAAGTCCTTGGGTCTGGGACAAAGGAGGTATGATCGAGGAAGACTAGCTTAGGATACAGGCTGGTGGGTGCTGTCCTTAAGTACTAATGAGTTCCATTGATGAGTAAGCAAGAGAAAGTGGAAGAAGGCATAAAAAGACCAGATAACAATCAGATGCAATCAGAGCGCATCTTGAGTCAGATCAAGAAGATAAGCATAGGGGTGAGAAGAGAAGAGGGAATGGTAGTAATACAGAAAGAAAAGAAGAGACCCCCCAAGGAGAGGCATGGAGGACAAGTCGTAACAAATACAACCATCAGGGGTGATGTAGAAACAATAGGAACATGCAATGAATCTTTCTCTAGCTGTCAGGGCACCCAATGTGCCCTTTAGGCTCTGCCTTTTCTCTTGTTGTCATAGTGAACAACTTGAAAACCTGACTCTTCTTTGGGATTGCCTTGTTGTTTCTTCACCACTGCAGCTAACTCCTCCATCCTTAGTAGGGTGTTGCTGTCAAATTCTTTATCTTTGGTAAGCAGGATTCTTCAGATTGTCTTTTGCAACTTGCAGTAGGTGCTGTGGCCACTGTGTACAAACCTGCAGGAAGGGCATTGGTTGACTCAGGGCTGGCAACAATCTTTGATGTGTTGGCCAGTGCATTTGCAGTTGAAGCACTTGGCCCAACTGTCACTACTGCTGAGGGTGAAGACAGCTTCTTTGGCATTTTCTGTGGCTAATCCTTGCATACTAATCCTTACTGGGATCTTTCTTTCTAACCCCTGTATATGCTGCAGGGCTTCCATTGCTGTGCTGGTCTTTCTAATGTTGGTGAGGTAGGCTGTAGGGGTGTCAGAGTGCTTTCCTTCTTTGAACAGTTGTGTAATGATGGCATGGGCAGTGTTCTGTTCAAGGAGGCAGATTGCATGCATGTTGTCAATGTCTGCCTGTTGATAGAGTGCCTTCCATCAGACCAGGAAATCATTGGTCTGCATACCTCCCTGTTTGAATTCTTCCAACTACTGGCAGGCCCAATCCTTCTGGTTTGCTGCCCTAAACAGCCCTTCTCCTTCTCCTTCTCCTTCTAAGTCATTCCAGGTGTAGACATTCCCTCAGCTAAGCCTAGTTTGCATGAATGGTCTGGCCTTGGGCCCTTTCAAGTGAGAGAGGATGGCTACCACTGCTTCATAACTTGTAGCTGGGGTGATGTGGGTGTTTACTTTCAGCCATGCTTTCATCTTTGCCCACCATTCCTCAAACTTCAAGATATTTCCATCATACTCTCCTGGATCTGCAAATAGCTCAACCTTCTTCACTGTCCCAGGGGGACCAGCAGCTGTGAGCTGGCCTTGGAGTATCATGACCATTTGTTGTCTGACAGTAATCATTTGCTCCAGCCACAAGATTTCATTGTTTAAGGCATGCAACAATCCAGCAAGCTGTACATTCTGCTGTGTTATGATAGCAAACTCATTTGCCACTGCATTTAGTTTGTCTTGCAATGTAACAGTAGGGCTGGCCAATGTGTCAAGGAGTGCCTGTGACATATTCAAATCTGGTTTCTTTCTTAATTACAAGTGGTTTTGCTGCTTTATACCAACTCCATCTGCTTCTTCTTTCAAAGGCAAGTGATGCCAAAGGTCTTGAGTGGAAAATGGTCTTTTGTTCTCACCAATCTCCTGGTCTCAGCCTATTAAGGATCCTTATCTTCTTTGGACCTGAGTGCTTTTTTGGTTTGCTTAGTATTCTCCCTATGTTGGCTAAACCAAGAGCTTTATTGCAAACAAGATAGCTACCAGCCAGTTTGGGTGTTTTCTGCCCAACTGGTTTGGTTTACTTCATATTGGAAAGTCTCTCCACATAGAGCAGTAGCGGAGATAGTGCCTAAAGAATACTTGCTGTAAGGGGTGTAAATAAAAAGGACAAGGATGTTATAGTTTGTTTGAGCTGTGTGTACAATGAAATAGGTAAGAAAGACAATTAGCAAGAAACTGATAAAACAAGAAATGAACAGGGAATAGTAGAAGAAAAGCAGGAACATCCATAGGTACAAAGAGAAGGACAAGAAGGGAATAGCAGGTAAGAAAAAGAAAATTTAGAGATATTTTGCAGGTCATT
>JBBPTI010000135.1:0-22011 GCA_038093995.1 Tylopilus aff. callainus | reverse complement strand
ATCTGTGCTTACCGGTGTGGGAAAGGGACTCGGGCAATACCGAGTCGCGGCGCTGTGGCGTGGGCCAAGGTGGCTAAAGAAGGGAATGTAGGAAAGAATGGAACGTAGCGTAGCCGTGAGCGTAACATAAGGGTTGAGATGCGATGATATACCATGGGCGAGTCCAAAGGGCGAGAGCCATTGGTTGAGCCTATCCGTGGGGTGCGAGCCATGTAGCGGTGAGGGTATGTATGCGTATGCTGGGCAACTGTAAAGGAGTCCGGGGTGTCTATCTCTCAGTTGTTGTCTACGAGTGCTGGATTGTGCCATTAAAGGGGCCGTGCCTATCTGTGGCACGAGGGCTGTGCTGAGTGGCTGTGTGGTGGTCTAGATCATATCACGTGCAGGGTCATGTGACTGGTGTGAGACTGTGCTGTGAGGCATCGCTGATAGATCGTATATTGTCAGGTGACCGTGGGGCTGTAGGTCACGTGCAGGGAGCCGTAGTGGGAGCGAAGGCGAGTGGCGATGTAAAGAAGACAAGGACTCCGGGGTGGACTTGGGTAGAAGTCCTAGAAGTCCTAGGGGTTGTCAGTGTGTGTGGGGAGCAATAGGCTCGCCCCTAAGGGACTCTGGAGCACAGGGAGTGGATCAGGGAAGTCCTCGAGTAGTCGACCAGCAAGAAGCGCAAGTCCAATGGTCTTGTAGAGTGTTAGCAGTCGGGGGCAGTGACGGGAGATAAGATGGTCGTAAACGGTGAGCAGTCGCGGTGCAGTGAATGGTTGGTGAACAGTAAACGGTGCAGTAAGAGCTAAAATGGGAGCTACATTCCAAGTTCCTATGACATTGCTTTATAGTCTGGGAATGCCTGAGACTTAGGTACGACTGTAGGAACCTGAGTCTAAAGAAGAAACAAGAATAAACTAGTCGAGCGAACATGAAATGAAATAAAACCGACGGTCTTCCAGACTTATTGACAGACTTGCATCCGGTCAACCAGTCCTACTGTACAAGATAAGAAGGGGTGTGTGAAGGTAGAAACAAAAGGGGCACAGAGACTGTACAAAAGGACGTGAGATGTAGGGATACCACCGTAGAGACGTACCACTCTCTACATCCGTGGGGGATTTAGCGACTGACTGTCCCCAGTCAGGTCACGTGATACGCATTGGTGTGGGGTTCGAAATGGTGGGCACATTACGACTACAAGTCCACTGTCGGTTGACTTCTTCTTCATCTATCCTCACTCCTCTACACCACCCAACCATGTCCAGCTGATTCAAATGAAACTGCCAACTCGCGAACGCTGGTGTGGCACATCGAGCGAAACTCCAAGGCGCCTTCCACAAGGCCACCGAGGCACTCAATACTGAAGCGATGATGAGGCCAGGAGACAGCGAGGGGCTACAGGAGGAGCAGGATGACTGGGTGAAGCGATTCAGGGCAAGGATGGTGAGTCTGAAAAGCCGTGGGGTGTGGACACTAATAAGACCATCACTAATAGGATGCTTGGAACGCTGTGACCGAGGCTGCGGCAGACATTGGGCTTGACACGTCGCTGCCTGAAGATGTTAACATGCAACTCGACAAGGCTGATAGCTTCTACCACACCTGGTCAGTTTGCGTGCCCGCTGTTCCCGAGGTGACTCCAATGTTAGAAGATGAGATGGTCGCCAGGACTGCAGCAGGACTCGTCTCCACAGAGGAAGGGGCGGACACTGTGGAGGAAGGTGTCCCAGCACCGCTCAACGCGATGTCTGAGGTGCTGCTCGTGAAGGTAAGTGTTTTGGGGCTGAACTTGGCGCTGCTGACAGTTGTGTAGAGGACGTGCGACGATGGGGACAAGGACATGGTCGCGAAGAGGCTCAAGTCCTCGGACACACTGCAGGTGAGACGGTGGACTGACAAGGTCTGTGCGCAGTGCTGGGCCGCCAATGCGGACGAGCGATGTGCGCCGGGCCCAGGATCTGCTTGTCAACGGTGCTATGAGTGCCAGATCAAGTGCGACCTGAGCGCTGGGTGGGCGGCCCCACGGAAGAAGGCGGCGGCGAGAGCGGGAGCAGCGCGGGCATCCAATAGAGGTAAGTACTCTTTGGGTGGTGGCTGTCGGGACTCACAACCCTCTAGAATCTGCGCCTGCGATTATGAAACGGCCGATTCGGGCAGCGGCCAAGGCAGGGTCCAGCAAGAGACTCATGTCACCGATCGACGTGACATCCAAATCGGAGGTGGAAGAAGTAGAGCTGACGCCCGTCAAAGCTAAGGGCAAGGGGAAGGAGTGGGCCGCACCGAGGAAGACCACACGACAAGAGAAGAGGCCGATCGAGGGTGTGATGCGTCGTGTCAACACACTGGAGGTGCAACTGTTCCAGCTCTGTACCAACACGAAGAAGCTGGAAGTGCAGCAGGACAAGGTCTTGGCAGAGTTGCGGGTCCTTTCAAAGGAGCTGAGCGTGATCCCCGAGCCTGTCGACTCCGAGTAGGTAGTATCGTCGTCCCATGTAGAAGTCTGCGCGTGTCATAGGTAGTCCTATGTATATAACTAGTCCATAATCAAAACGAAGCTGAAACAGAACAAAACGTAGTGTGCATAAAATGGAGACATGATAGGAATTGTGTGGAATACCACCCGACTTGTCTTCTTCAGTCTTCTTTCTTCGGTCTATGGGGTATATGTAGTGGTATTTAGTCTATGAAGTTAAAGGTGCGCGGTGCCTCAAGGTGCATGTGAAGGTCAGGAGGTACATTGGATATAATCACATGGAGACACGAACAGAGGAAAGAGACAGACTTTACTTTATGTTTTATGTTTTTATGGTTCTATTGTGTTTTGTTTAGATGGTATATGAGGAGTGAAGAGGAGTGGAGAAAGGCATAGAGTCTGTTAATGGTCTTTTCAGTACGTAGGAGAGAGCACCGGACGAATCCTGGGGTGGAACAGAGAGGAGGAACAGGTATCATAGGAGACCATGGACTTATAGGTCCGGGTCATTGAAGTCCGCGTCTGCTTCATCCAGTTCAGGGACTTCTTCTCCCGCTAGCCTGTCTAGGCTTTCATCATCGAGACCAGTAAGGCTCATAACAGGAATTGAGGATTTGGAATGAGGGTAGTAAGGGATAATACGAAAAGCTGCATAGCACAGCTTGGAGACCGTGCCGTCCAACTTGGCCAGGATATACAATCCTCCAGAAGTCCGGCGAAGGACCACCATTGGACTGATGTACCTAGGCTTCGTCTTTCGGTTCAGCTCTTTCTTGACACGGGTATTATGAACGAGGACTAGACTTCCAGGGCGGAAGTCGAAGTCCGTGATTTGGTTCTTGAAAGTGGTCTCGAAGTGCTTGATTGAGTCAAAGCAGGCCTTCATTACATGCTCCCAAATCGACTCCAAGTTGTCCTGACGCTTTTGAAGTTGGCGTGCTTGCCAGGTGATCAGTCCGGATGGAGCGAAGGGATCTGTTTCTGGTAGTGGGACAAGAAAAGTAGCTTCAGTGAGATCAAACGGAAAGAGTGGTTCAACGCCATGAACCATAAAATATGGCGATAGACTGGTGGAATGGACCACTGTCACGCGCTCAGCCCAAAAGACCGAGTGAGCGGCAGTATGCCAGCAAGACTCCCCTCCCGGGGAACTTTTGATGATGGACTCCCAGACATCAAAGTGACGCCGTTTGACCACCCCATTTGCCTGGGAGTTGTAGGGGGAGATGCGGATGTGGCGAATACCATACTGGTCCGCAAGGACATCTAAACCCTGGAGAAAAGCAGGGCTGTTGTCAGTTACAATTTCAGAAATGGGACCCCAATGGCAGAGGAGGTCTTCAAAGAGGAAGGCAGCAATTGAGGTGCCGTTCTCAGACTGCAACATACGCCATTCCGGGTAAGCGGTTAGAGCACAGTGGGCCTGGATGATATATCTATATCCGCCAGAGTGGGGCATCAGCATCATGTCAACATGTACTTTCCGAAAAAGTCTGCCAACAACTGGGACGGTTGGGGGAATATGGAAGCGAGCGGTCTGACGAATTTGGCATTCATGGCAAGTATGCACGAACCACTTGACATCGTCGACCAGCATTGGCCACCAGAAGCAAAGGAGTAACCGAGTACGGACTGTGTAGACACCTTTGTGCCCAAGGTCATCATGTGCCTCCTTAATCAGTCTGTACCGGTGGTCTTCCGGTATGACGAGCTGGTGTCGTCCATGAGGTTCGCAGCGCCATAAGGAATTGTTAAGGATGAAGAACTTTGTCGCTGAGTTTACAAAGGATTGGAACTCAGCATCTGAGAGGTCCGTTGGGCGCATACGGGAATGAAGGAAGTCTCGGATTACATGGATGCGGGCCTCTCACGCCATAGCTTTAGCGGACCGTGGAATGATAGGTATGTCTGTAGGGTGATTCTGGTTGGTGGTGGCAGAGGAGAAGACCGCAGCATAAGGCCAAGTAGACCGAGGCCACAGTGTGGGCGAAAGAGCATAGTCCGTGGACGTAGGCGGACCAGCGCAGAGATATAAGGAGGGGGTGAATGGTAGATACGAATGAGGTAGTGCGCGATCGTTAAGAATAATGGTAGCGAAGGAATAGGCCTGGTTGAGCCAGTCCTCGATGCTCCCTTCTTCAGGAGGATCCTTATCAGAAGGAGGGCGCTGAGAAAGACCGTCCGGACCTGCATGCCATGTCACGGAGACATGACGAATCTGGAAATGGAACAAGAGGATACCTGCGATCCATCGATTGATGGTCACGTTGGGCTGAAGGTCCGGGTTGTTGATCATTCCCTGGACGTATTTAGCATCCATTTCTACGATGAGATTAGCGATACCGAAGATGAAGACCCTAACTGAGCAAAGCGCCTGAAAGAGTCCGTAAAGTTCGAGTTTTGCCTGTGAATAGCGGCTCTCGACTTCTGTAAGGCTAATAGAACCAAAACGGTTTGGATAGCACTTGCCATCCTCACCTTCCTGTGATAAAATGAACCCGACCGCTATGACCGAGGTGTCTACGGCAAGGACAATCTCTCGGCCGGACTCATAGTCCAAGCGGCGGAGCGTGGGGGACTTAATAATCTCATCCTTGAGACGAGCCATCACATCTTTCTGAGCATCGCCCCATTCAAAGGGGACACCCTTTTGTGTGAGATTAATTAATGGTTGAGCGAGAAAGGTGAAATTACGGATGAAAATGTGGATGACACCGCAGGTACCAAGGAAACCACAGACTTGGGTAAGGTTTTCGCAGTCCGGCCAGTCCATAATCTTTTGGACCTTGGCCTCGTGCGCTATACATCCTTCAGGGGTGCACTTGTGCCTGACAATGGTGGCGTCTGGGGCCACAAGTACGAACTTTTTGGCGGAGACCGTCGCATTGACATTCTGCAATCGCTGTAAGATATGGTGAATGATGACAAGGTGATTCCAAATAAAAAGACGGATTCCCAGATTCTCAGGAATGGTCTTGTAGGATCCGTCAGGCCGCTGGTGCCTTGTAGTCTTGGACTTCATGGGTAAGTTATCGACAAATGGCATGGTATGGTGTGGAATCTTGTCCTGCAAAATAAACGCCATATCGGCTTGGTAAATTTGGACCACGTTAGTATGGCCCATGGGAAGAGTGGTGAGATGATGGGGACCGAGCAGACTATTAAAAGTCGTCATATCTCAAGAGTCCACATGCAGAGGTCTTTGGTCATAACCAGCGAAGAGGTCCATCATACCATAGACTGCATACCCACCAAAGGATTTGGTGAGATGCTCAACAAATGGCGGGACAGAGGAGTCCCTGATGGTCACAGCATTGAGGGGTTGAAGGTCGTGGACAAGGTGAAGAGTTTTTCCATCCTACTTCAGAATGCAGAACCAGCGCGAGCGATAGGCTGCGGCCGATGGCTCATATATGCCCGAAGCGATGTGGTCTTTGATAATTTGGATCGCCTGATCCCAGGCCTTCGGAGGTATCGGTATATTGCGGAGGACCCATGGTGTATAGGGTACTGTTGGTATCTTGACAGGTGGGAAACACCGTTCGTCAAGGTGCCCGTGCTCAGTAGGAATCCAAGCGAAGGCGGCTTCATGGTTGCGTACGATCCACCTGACCAGCTTAATTTCTTTGGGCCATAGCCAATTCGCAGGGTCAAGATTGAGCGCGTCAGTGCATTTCCGAGTAAAACGAAGTCTGGGGATAAAGTCCAGCGGGTGAGCGGGTAGCGGTACAAGACCAGCAAGAGGGTCATCAGGTAAGCGGCACAGCACGCGATACTCCTCCTCAAGAGGAGCTGTGACTGGCCAAACCTTTCTAGCTACTGGTTTATATGCAAGAGAGTAAGAAGTTGGGTCGAAGGTGAAAACAGAACCAAATGCAGAAACGTTGGAAGGTGATAAGGAAGATTGGGTCGAGGAGAGGAAGTAATAGGTAGGAGACTGTGACGGTCTTCGTAAGTCTGTCGGTCTACGAGATAAAAATTTGGATGAAGAAGCAGTGAGCTGCAGAGATGAAGTGTGAGTATCTCCCCAACCTTTCGGCGGATCATCGACATCTAAAAACCCTGGTGAAACTCGATAGTAGGCCGATGATCGGCACAAGCAAAACCACGGCGGCAGCACGGACATCCTTCTGTCCAAGAACGGGTAGGTAGCTTAAACTCCTTGCCTATGTTAGGGTCTTGGAGGGTGATAGTTTGTGCCCCATCAGGGAAATCATCAGTAGACGCGCTCATGAGACAATGAAATGGGTGACCAAGCAATAGGTCAAAGTTGGCCTGTGGTACCACTTGGACCTGTAGGCAAACCTCGCCTGTACCAAAGTCTAGAGCAAGGTTTTCAATGACACCAATGGTAGATTCTGTGGTGGTGTTAGCGTTGGACATCATCATGAGGTGGTCAGAGCGGACTGGTAGTCCGAGCTCTTCCCACAACCGTTTCGGCATGGCGATGATCTCGGACCCAGTGTCCAAGACCGCAGTAATGGTTCGATCGGTCCCTACAACACGAGCTTGCAGAGACCGCAGCAGGATGCTGTGGGATGCTATGATATGGCCGTCATCGCTTCGAAGGACACGGTCGCCATACTCTTGTTCCACGGCTGCCGGGTCACAACCGGCAAGCTTGTTGACCTGCACAAGGTTAGCGGTTGTGGGGATGCAGATAGTAGCAGAGGCCTCCTGGAAGCGCTTGCATACATCCAGGACCTGAGAAATGATGTCCTTTATAGTTACTGGTACGGTGGCCTCTAGGATCTGATCGAGGAGCCGCTTAGGGGCGGTCTTATCTTCTAGGGGAAAGGTATAACGGAACTGCCTGGTGGGGGCAGTGGCAGAGTTAGTTAGTTCTGTCTGAGGAGGAGGGTTAGTGTTAGGGGCGAATGAGGAAGTGGCTGGTGCTGTGGGGGCAGGAACAGGAACCACGGTCTTTGAAGGTCCAGGTGTCGGGGTGTGGGCCGCCTCCATCGCCAGTGAGGCGATTTCTTCGGTGACCGTTGCTGCACGAGGACCGGCACGGTTCTGTCTGCGGGTAGGTAATTCTACTCCGTTGAAACGGACTCGCTTGCCTTTGTCCTTGGCCCGTTTGGCCTTGAATGTGGCTGCAGCACGAGCCATGTATTGTCTAAACTCGGGGTCAGCTATCTCGACATCTGGATCGTCGTCCCAGCGCTCAGTAGGAGCTAGGAAAACTGACGGCTTGATATCCAAAACTGCGTCAGTGTCAGGTATGACAAGGGATAGGAGTCCGGTAGTGATGTTAGTAGCAGGCGGGGCAGAAGCTCATGTCCCAATCACATCAAGACAATCCTTCAGGCAAGACATGCCCTCAATGCATGGGATGCGCTTCCCGTCAGGAAGGCAGATCCGACCATCAGTGCCCCTGCTAGCCTTCCCGGCTGCAAGGTACTCAGCAACGTCGGGGCAATTGCCAATGAAATGCCCATACTTATCACAGAAGGCGCAAGAGTATTTGGAGGAGCGCTGCATTGCCACCTGCTCTTGTTTAACGACGACCGGTGGAGCGGTCCATGGCAGAGCAACTGGCGGGGCCACGGGGGTGGCCCATGCTGGGTAGTATGGAGTTGGAGTCAGAAGGGGCCCTGACACAAGGCTCGGAAGGGGACGAAAAGCTGTGCCAGTTAATAGGAACTGGGTGGCGTCGAGAGTATCTTTAATGGAATATGGATCGGTGGGAGGGTGTGTGGTTTTGGTAATGAGAAGGCGGTGGCGGACTTGAGCTGCCAAGTCCGCAGGGAGTCCGGCAAGGAACAGAGCGTCTCAGTCCAAGTCCAAGAGCTTTCTTGCCTGGACTAGCGGTGTGGCGATCTTGATAAAACTGCGGTGGTACTGGGAAAAGTCAGCGAGGGTGCACATAGGCTTTGTGCTGGTCTCGTGGGTCAGGTACTGAAGGTCAGCATGACAGAATTTGTTAGCGCCTTCACAACCAGGGTAAAGATCTTTGACTGCGTCTATAAACTGGTCCCAATCGGCCGGAACTGCGGTGGCTTCTTCAAGGGTTTTCCAGCAGTCCGACTCATCATAGGCGGCATAGCACAGCACAGCGCAAATCTTCTCTGCGGCGGTAAGACCGGCAGTGGTTCCTAGAGTGTCAACCTGGTCTAGAAAGTGGGGAAGCTCAGTAGGTACCTCCCTGGTAAATTCGGGAGCACCACGAGCCCCACGGGTGGGCATAGTAGCACCTTGATTAGCCATTGGTCCAGGTGGAGGGACTATAGGAGGGAGTGGAGGTTGGGGAAGGTGAAGACAAGAGAGTGGTATGGGGATAGGTGTAAGACCGAAGGACATGGTGAGCGACAATGGAGCGCGAAAAATGCGGGCTGGTGGTAGCGGACTTGGGCAAAATGAGCCCTCAGTGTCGTCAAAGAGATCTTGTAAGGATGGAGCACTGGAAGACGATGTGCTATGAGATGGAGACGACTGGGGCAAGTAGTCCGCAGTGAGTGGTGAAAGCGAGCTGGAAATCTGAGATGCAGGGAGGTTCTCTTCCACTCTCCTGGGAGTGGACTCTATATATCCACGAGGAATGAAAGGTCCTATGTTCGGCTCATCACCTAGAATTTCTTCTGTGACAGTCAGACTCGGAGTCTCAACACTGGGGGTCTGCCAGGAACCTGATGGCTGCATGTCAGCTAAAACGGACGATGTAGAGCGGAGATGGGATTTATTCAGCCAATCTGAATCAGCAAAAGAGTGGTCCGAGCTATCACCCGTCAGTGAACTGAGCTCGTGGTCGGTTATGTCAGGGAGGTCGGAACAGTTATGTCTTGTGTTTGAGGGTGACACTGGATGAAATAAGGTGGAGTCCTCACTGATTTGCAAATTGTGAAAATGTGCACGTAAATTTTCAAGGTCGGGTTGCTGGGCGATGAGTCGTTGACTTTGTCTGGAACCCTGTTGTGAATCCCTTGTGGTGGGCTCCAGTTGTAAAGAAGACAAGGACTCCGGGGTGGACTTGGGTAGAAGTCCTAGAAGTCCTAGGGGTTGTCAGTGTGTGTGGGGAGCAATAGGCTCGCCCCTAAGGGACTCTGGAGCACAGAAAGTGGATCAGGGAAGTCCTCAAGTAGTCGACCAGCGAGAAGTGCAAGTCCGACGGTCTTGTAGAGCGTTAGCGGTCGGGGGCAGTGATGGGAGATAAGATGGTCATAAACAATGAGCAGTCGTGGTGCAGTGAACGGTCGGTGAACAGTAAATGGTGCGGTAAGAGCTAAAACAGGAGCTACATTCCAAGTTCCTATGACATCGCTTTATAGTCTGGGAATACCCGAGACTTAGGTATGACTGTAGGAACCTGAGTCTAAAGAAGAAACAAGAATAAACTAGTCGAGCGAACATGAAATGAAATAAAACCAACGGTCTTCCAGACTTATTGACAGACTTGCATCCGGTCAACCAGTCCTACTGTACAAGATAAGAAGGGGGGTGTGAAGGTAGAAACAAAAGGGGCACAGAGACCATACAAAAGGACATGAGATGTAGGGATACCACCGTAGAGATGTACCACTCTCTACAGCGACTTATAGGGTGGCGAGGGGGCGAGGAGCACTATGTTGTAGGGCATCGTAGAATGCTGGAATGGTAGTGAGGGAGTGTGAGCGACTGAGCTAAGGGCCAGAGTAAAGGAAAGAGTGTAACACAGGCCCATGCATAGCATCGAGTATCACGTGATCATAACAGATACTTGTGCACAGACTCCAGCATGACTCACACGGACTCATGACCAATAGCCATTCGCCCGCACCACAGCCTATGCCTTACACTGTACAGCCCAACATAGCCACACACTGCTGCACACTGCCCAGAACATAGCCCCACACGCACGGACCAAGACATTCCTTTAATCCACAGAGACCTATGAACCCCACAGACCATATACGGTAATAAAGCCAGCCCTTAACGAACCATATGTAGTAATAGTGTACAAATACCTACAAACCCTGTAACAGTATATAAACCCCAGCCGCTATCCCTCAAGACCCCAGCTTATCATTGATGGGTAGTGGCCTCACAAGCTACTAGACCTAGACCCACAATGACGCTGTACTACTAGGGTCTTGAAGGCTACCGACTGGCTGCTGTATATATGCCATTAGCCTTCCCCACTCATATCGTGCAACCAGTAAGGCCCATGACAGCAAGGCTCCCCTTGAAGACACGTTACAACTCTCACTATCGCTGACCGGCATTCGCCACTACTAGCCCTAGGCTTGACAGCTCAGGCTTGAGTTGTTTCATTATGATAAGCTCACATCTTTCACCACGGCCCTCAATGCTGCCCTGAAAGCCTTCAATGACATCATACTCGACGAGCACATAGTAGTAGGAGAGTTATCAAGGGTTACTTACGACGAGCAAGATAGACGGTTAGCTCCTATCCACTCAATGACACTTATGACCACCACAGAAAGACATGGATGATGGGTTGAAAGAAGTTCTATTGCTGGATCCTGCCACGACACAGCAGTAGATTGCTAGACATCCTATAGTTCCATTTATGACCACACTTCCACCACAGGTTGACGGCTCCAGCAAGTTCTTGCGCCAGGTTGTGCAGACGCCCACAGACCTTTATGACCAACACCCGCTACCTACCACAGACCTATAGCCGATGAAGGCCTGAGGCCCCCAGCCCAAGGCATCATATTGGGATCATTATGCACTTGCCACCCCACACCATCAGTACATGGCATCTTTGATATCGACAGCCGACCTGAGGCTTTGAGGCTCTTAGCTGGGAGCATAATAACCGGAACCCCCTCCTTACAGCTCGACACTTGGACGTCCTCGGTATGACGATAAACTGCCTCGGATCGCAGGATCAACCCTGGATCACCGTTACGACAACCATCGGGGCACACCTCAGGAATCCAACAGTATAGTATTCCAGAGAGTCTACTCTCGCTAGCAGTATACGACTACTCGACGCTAACCGACACGATGCCCATTATCAGTCTACCCATTGATTGGCATTTCATCAAGGAAGGATACGGTACCACCAGACTGACCCATGATAAGCAGTAGACTCCGACTTCGACATCGATCGCCCTCGGCATGGCAGAAACTGCCTCGGACTCCGATCGCCAGACTATCCGGGATCTTTTGACTTCGCGACAGGGTTAGCCCTCCCCTTAAGAAAAGGCAGCGATGATGAACATCAACATAGACCAAAAAGCCTGGCCAGGGGCGACACTTTACATAAGACACCCCACTTCTTACTGGAATAGAAGTTTAGCGATACGCCAGTCACACCCGCATGTGTGCACAAACTGCATCCTCTCTCTCTAGAACACCGGACTTGGTATTCGAAGGATGGACGCTGCGGCCTCCCATCCCTAGGACCGTGATGCGCCTGCCATAGCACAGTAGCAGGCTTGATCCCTTTTCTCTTTTTGCTGCCTCCAGGATCAAGATCCCCTCAGTAGCAGGCCGCCTTCTCTTCTTTCTCCAGTGCCCATGCACACTACATCACCGACTCTATTCTTCTTCACCATAGACTATCGCTGGAGAACTGCAGGAACGCCACCGATGCTTTCCACCACCAGTTACCAGCACTTCACAGGATGAAGACACACATCTTATTTATTGGGTCTCAGACACCCATATGACATGCTATAGTCCCTCAACCAACTGAAGGGTGATGCACTAGAACACTGACACTAATGGAGCAACTGACTGCTCAACTAATGGGCTAACCAACCAGCCACACCTAGCGGGCTGAACGACTGGCCACATTAGACATCGACCTTAGGATTATGGGCTTCCCCAGAAAAAGCAACACAAAGACCTTCGTATAAGGCATTGGGTATGAAACAGGACCAACATTAACGACGACTTAGCTAGGCCCACCGGCAATAGGGGTAAGCACTTACGACTAGACTAACGGATGCCCTTTGCAGACAGTTGGGGTCCCTCACAAGCGACAAGACAACGAAATGGCCAACAGGACCCCAACCGAATCGAGGGCCCACCGGAAGACACTTACGACATAGAATTCCCCTTTGCGGGATAGTTGGGAGATATTCGCACAGACCGAATTAACACCCCAAAGCATTGAGATATTCGATTAATGACATAGACTAACCACTAGGCCCATCAGATATAGGGGTAAGTGCATGGCAACGAAACCAGAACTCTGCCGGAAAGAGTATAATGACTAGATCTCGGGCCAAAGACAAAGAACGCATGAGGGTAGCCTTCTGAAACAACTCGAGCCGGAGCTGTCAAGCCTAGGGCTAGTGGTGGCAAATGCTGATAGTGGAGGAGAGAGTTGCAATGTGTCATCAAGGGGAGCCGTACTGTTATAGGTCTTATGGCCATGTAACAAAGTGGGGAAGGCAATAGGCATTTATACAGTGGCCTAGTCGATATCCTTCAAGACCCTAGTGGTACAGCAACATTGTGGGTCTAGGTCTAGTAGCTTGTGGCCACTACCCATTTGGAGGTAGGGTTCCTATAAGCCACCACCCATCAATGATAAGCTAGGGTCTTGAGGGATAGTGGCTGGGGTTTATATACTGTTACAGGGTTTGTATGTATTTGTACACTATTACTATATATGGTCCGTCAAGGGCTGGCTTGATTACCATATATGGTCTGCAGAGTTTGTGGGTCTCTGTGGGTTAAAGGAATGTCTTGGTCCATGTGAGCAGGGCTATGCTCTAGGCAGTGCGGGGTGGTGTGTGGCTATGCAGGGCTGTACAGCGTAAGGCGTAGGCTGTGGTGTGGGTAAATGGCTATTGGTCATGAGTCCTTATGAGTCATGCCAGTGTCTATGTGTGGATATCGCTATAGGCCGAGATACGAGGGCAATGCTATGGTGAGCGATTGCATGATTGTGGCACGATATGGCGTGTTGCAGGACTGCGGAGCAGGACCGGGAGGTGCGGAGTGCTGGAGGTGGTGTGTCAGGGCTAAGGGTTGCAATGCGGTGACATACTGTGAGCAAGTCCAAGGGGCGAGAGCCATTGCGTGAGCCTATCCATGGGGTGCAAGCTGTGTAGTGGTGAGCATGTGTGCGTGTCAGTGCCGTGCAACTGTAGAGAAGTTCGGGGTCTCTGCATCTCAGGGGGTGGTGTCGTCTATGAGTGCTGGGGTCTGCCGTTAAAGGGGCCGTGCCTTATCCGAGGCACGAGGTCTGTGTCGAGTGGCTGTTCGAGGAGTCTAGATCGTATCGCGTGCGGGGTCATGTGACTGGTGCAGGGCTGTGCCATGAGGCATTGCTGATAAATCGTGTAGTGTCAGGTGACTGTGGGACTATAGGTCACGTGCAGAAAACCATAGCAGGGGCGAAGGTGAGTGGTGACTTATAGGGTGACAAGGGGTGAGGAGCACTATATCGTAGGGCATCGTAGGATGCTGGAATGGTAGCAAAGGAGTGCGAGCAACTGAGCTAAGGGCCAGAGAAAAGGAAAGAGTGTAATGCAGGCCCGTGCATAGCATCAAGTATCGTGTAATCGTAACACCTTCCCTCTGAAGAAATCAAGTAGCGACGAAGAAGACGGCCCCAGATTACGATACAAGAAACAATCGGCATGACAGCAATCCACCCCTGACGGAAAGGAGGCATGGTTCATGACGTAAGAAACCCCGAAGCACCATGGCAAGGCAATTCGATCCATATGACTCGACCAAGACAGCCAAGAAGGCTATGACCAACACCCACCACGACAACTGGGCCAAAAGAGTCGACGAAGTAGCAGAAGAGTTCTTGGACATTTGGGCAAACCAGAAAGACTCCCGCAGGCAAGTCAAGGAGTTACAGGAACGCGTCCAGTTCCTTGAAGTAACAGTCACCCAACTCTTCATTGCCATGAGAAACTGAGCCCCACTGACCAACAAGGATTTAGATCGGGCATACGAAGCCCTAAATCTCGAAGACCGCCGACTGCAGATAATAGAGCCACTCTCCTCAATCATACGAAATCTACAGGAACGATACGACCAGCAGGTGCAGTCTCAACCTGAACCAGAATGGGGAGCATGCATGACTGACAAATGCCACAAATGCGGATTCCACCCCAGAGGACATAGCTGGAGGTGCTCAGCCCTACGACCACAGAAAGAAGAAAAGAAACCAACGTGGCTCAGGCGCCCCTATAATGCAAAAGATCACCCACAGAGATATCAGACCTTGACTCAAGGAGAAGCTGCTCCAAAAACGCCACCCGGTCTTCCTGAACCCACAAAGCTGTAGATCAAGATGACCGATGAAAGGCCCGGATGATATACCCATGAGTTTTTATTCACAGGACATACAGAACATCCTAGACACGACGATAAACTGTCCAACATCCTAGGCACGACGATAAACTGTCCAACATCCTCGATATGACGCTAAACTGTCTCAACGGATGCTCCAGTCTGGCATCACCCTGGAAACATGAAAATCCATAGCAGTAACGATGACAGATCCTAAGCATGACCTTAAACTGCCCTGGATGCGCCTTGACAGTGCCTCACTCGATTCACAACCCCGCACATCCTTGACATGACGATAAACTGTCCTGGATCCTGCTGAATAGGATCACCCTGCAGTATGAACCCAGAGCAACCTCGGCAGGTCGATAAACTGCCTCGGCTTGACAGGAAACGTGATCCGCAAGCACCCCCTTATGACAACATCGACGACATAGACGCAGCCCAGGACTGCCCCCAACATGTGATCTCACTGGCTTAAACTAGCGGAAGTAACGCAGTCAGATGTAGATCTTGAACCACCCATGAACGACTGCCCTCGCCTTCTGACAAGGCTGGGCTACCCCGACAGACGAAGAAGACGGGCAGAACAAGACTGCCCCAATAACAACTCATCAGCCATGGATTGGCCCGACATTATGAAAGACACCACAGAACTATAGATGCAGCTCGAGACTGCCACCGCTAAGTATTCAGCTGACTTAAAATTGCCAAAGTAGGGCCACCAGCCTATCGAATACCACCAACACCCACAGATGAAGAAACAGACATGCTTATGGATTGGCATATGGAAAACCCCAGCAGACGACAGTGGTAATAGTTTCATCTGGAACCTCTAGGTTCACTTACTACCCATTCTTGCCTGATCCTCGGATCGCAACAAAGCTATCGCCACACACGACACTGCGCAGACACTGGACCTTTTACAGTAACGAAACCCCTCGCCACTCGTTGACCGAGCTTTATGACATCAACCTCGGGCACGCCGCCCTTCACATAGATGCGCCAGAAGAACGTGACTCCTGGACACCACAACAGTCACTACTTGCCCGCTCACACTAAAAGCAGTCGCTTATCCATTCGCACCAAAAGTCCTCTCATAGTAGAAGAATATCGGTATCATCTCTCTCTTATGGGCATTCATGGCCTTCGCATGAAGAACAGTACCCGCACGCTGGACTTACTCCACAATAAGACCCCTTTGCAAGTTGAAGCTGCCAAGTGCTGATAGACCCACTGGTTGCTGCCAGATGGCTAGGCTTCGCCCACACATGCAAGACACCTCTGCAGTCGCCACTCCTCCCCAGTTACTCATACCCGGTACCCATATTTGGACCCTGACAACACCTATAAAGACTTTACCCGCGACCCCCACTGCTTACGCATGAGCATATCCCAGAGTGCACCACGGTGCTGTGCACCGGCACACAAACATAAACCGCGCCTCGATGGCGCATCCTGCCACCTTGATGGCACTTCTCCATCCACATTCCTCCGCCTTCAGCTAGTGATTTCCATCCCGGACAGGCACAATGGTTTAGTAACTAGCAATGTGATCATTCCTTGTCCATCCCTGGTCTTTTACTCACAAGCCCCAGTAGGCTTTATCTAGTACATACTTTTCCTGGACTTTTCTAGGCTTTCGTTGCCATGCTGTTGCCTCAGCATTGGGATGCCGGATTCTGGCAGTGTAAAGTTCCCTTTACCAGGCATTCGGCAGTATGGTCCTGCCACACTCTCAGACTTGATGTCCGCCTCCTCTGTCTTGACCTGCCCTCTGCCCTTGGGCCTTGCTCGCTCCAGTCCCCTCTCGATCTCTTGGCCTCTTCAGCATCTCATACTACGGATCATCTGGAATCTGATCCTTAGTTGGGGGATAGTGTTACGATCGCACGATACTCGATGCTACACACAGGCCTGTGTTACACTCTTTCCTTTTCTCTGGCCCTTAGCTCAGTCGCTCGCACTCCCTCACTACCATTCCAGCATCCTACAATGCCCTACAACATAGTGCTCCTCGCCCCCTCATCACCCTATAAGTCGCCACTCGCCTTTGCTCCCACTATGGCTCCCTGCACGTGACCTACAGCCCCACGGTCACCTGATGATATACGATCTATCAGCAATGCCTCACGGCACAGTCTCGTACCAGTCACATGACCCTGCACGTGATATGATCTAGACCACCGCACAGCCACTCAGCACAGCCCTCGTGCCACGGGTAGGCATGGCCCCTTTAATGGCACAACCCAGCACTCATAGACAACGCTGAGAGATAGATATCCTGGACTCCTTTACAGTCACCCAGTATACATGCATGCATGCCCTCACCGCTACACGGCTCGCACCCCACGGATAGGCTCAACCAATGGCTCTCACCCTTCAGACTCGCCCACAGGTATATCATCACATCACAGCCCTTAGCCCTGACACCGCCTTTGGCACTCCACACCTCCTGGTCCTGCTCCACAGTCCCGCATCACACCATACCACGCCACAGTCACGGAATCGCTCACCATCACATCGCCCTCGTACCTCGACCCATAGTGATACTTGTGCACAGACTCCAGCATGACTCACACGGACTCATGACCAATAGCCATTCGCCTGCACCACAGCCTACGCCTTACACTGTACAGCCCAACATAGCCACACACTGCTGCGCACTGCCCAGAACATAGCCCCACATGCACGGACCAAGACATTCCTTTAATCCACAGAGACCTATGAACCCCACAGACCATATATGGTAACAAAGCCAGCCCTTAATGAACCATATGTAGTAATAGTGTACAAATACCTACAAACCCTGTAACAGTATATAAACCCCAGCCACTATCCCTCAAGACCCCAGCTTATCATTGATGGGTAGTGGCCTCACAAGCTACTAGACCTAGACCCACAATGACGCTGTACTACTAGGGTCTTGAAGGCTATCGACTGGCTGCAGTATATATGCCATTAGCCTTCCCCACTCATATCGTATGACCAGTAAGACCTACGACAGCAAGGCTCCCCTTGAAGACACGTTACAACTCTCACTATCACTGACCAGCATTCGCCACTACTAGCCCTAGGCTTGACAGCTCAGGCTTGAGTTGTTTCAGTATTGCTATGGGTCGAGGTACGAGGGCGATGCGATGGTGAGTGATTCCGTGACTGTGGCATGGTATGGCGTGATGTGGGACTATGGAGCAGGACCAGGAGGTGTGGAGTGCCAAAGGCAGTGTCAGGGCTAAGGGTTGTGATGTGATGATATACCTGTGGGCGAGTCCGAAGGGTGAGAGCCATTGGTTGAGCCTATTCGTGCGGTGCGAGCCGTGTAGTGGTGAGGGCATGCATGCGCGTATGCTGGGTGACTGTAAAAGAGTCCGGGGTATCTATCTCTCAGCATTGTCTATGAGTGCTGGGTTGTGCCATTAAAGGGGCCGTGCCTACCCGTGGCACGAGGGCTGTGCCGAGTGGCTGTGCAGTGGTCTAGATCGTATCACATGCAGGGTCATGTGACTGGTGCAAGACTGTGCCATGAGGCATTGCTGATAGATCGTATATCATTAGGTGACCATGGGGCTGTAGGTCATGTGCAGGGAGCCATAGTGGGAGCAAAGGCGAGTGGCGACTTATAGGGTGATGAGGGGGCGAGGAGCACTATGTTGTAGGGCATCGTAGGATGCTGGAATGGTAGTGAGGGAGTGCAAGTGACTGAGCTAAGGGCCAGAGAAAAGGAAAGAGTGTAACGCAGGCCTGTGCGTAGCATCGAGTATTGTGCGATCGTAACAGCAAGTAGGAAAGGGGGTGAGCAAGTTGTGCCTTGATAAAGGCAGTGTAGGCAGCACACTGGCATTGGTGCTCTTCTGCCTCAGCTATGAGGTGACGGAGGGTAGTGGGTGAAAGGGGAGGAGGTGTAGGCAGGGTAAAGTCATTTGAGTCAATGTCAGCAAAGGGATGTGGGGGATAGACTAGATCAGGCATAGCTGACAAAGCCTGAGTACTCCTGCTACTCCACTCAGCAATGCGGGTGTCAAACTCCTCCTGGAAATCCTGCTGGGTCCTTTCTAACTCAGCAGCAATATCATCTTTGAGGCACAAAGCGATGGAGGCAAGAAGGTCGAGATTGACAGGGTGCTGTGGGCGAGGGACAAATACTAGATGCTGTCCGACTTCTTGCTCAGCCACAAGAGAAGCAGGGGCCAACTGGGCACGATTAGCATTCACTAGTTTCCTTCATCATTAGAAAGGCTGAACAATGGTACAGTACGGCTCACTGCTTGTGGGGGTCCTGATTTGAGAGAGAGGGGTAGGGTGCTTCAGGGAAGTTGAAGAGCGATGACAGCAAAGCTAGCAATCGATTCTTAATGAAACAACCTTGGGCACTAGGTACCTTTGGCTGCATAGTGAAAGGTGTATGAAAGTGTACTGAAGTGTAGGAAGTGAGTCAAACTTCTTATAACTGGGTGCCTTGTGAGGGAAGACCCAAGAAGAATCAATTGGAGTTCCAACAATTACATGGGGGGTTTATATACTACTAGCTACCTAAGTTGGAACTTCGTCTGAATATTATTAGAGCAGGCCAAGTTACTAAGTATGGAAACGCGAAGTGAAAACTGGCCTGGTCCATGTATGTGGGGCTGTACTGAGGGGTATCGGCTATTGGCATGGGATGGGGTGGCAAGCAATGGTGCAATAGCAGGAGTTCTGCAATTGAAAAAAAAGGAAAATAAGGGAATTGTATAATATGCAGGAGTAACATCATTGGCGTGGGATTGGGATGTGCGAGTATGGTGAGCAATGGCATGATCTGCAGTTGCTGTGGTGTCAGCTGCTTAGGTAAAAGGGGCTTTGTGCTACCTTGGTCAGGTGCCCTTATGCTGTAAGCCTATGCTGAAGTGGCATGGGAGCAAGGGTGGATGTTACCGAGTCACAGCTCAATGGCGCAGGTGCATATGCCTAAAGAAGGGAATGTAGGGAGGGAAAGAGTGAAAGCGTAGTACTGGAGGCACAAAGCATAACAGGTTTCTTCTCAAAAGAAGACTGGCAGGGTATCCTGAGCCACCCAAAGGAGTTTTGGCATTATGGGAGAGAATTCAAGAAGAATGGTACAAGATTGGAGTGGAGGAGTGTCAGAAGTTGATTGAGAGTATGCCTAGGAGGGTTCAGGAGGTCATCAAGGCCAAAGGAGGATATACCACATACTAGTATTCATACCCTTGATATCAGCAACAAAACTGTTGCAATGACATTGCAGTTTTAAAATGGCTATATCTCCACAGCCACTGGGCTAAATCACATGATCAAGAGATGGTTTTATAGCTCTTTGTTTGTACTTTGTTTGTCTCTACTACAGATAAGCGAAATTCCCAGGGGTGGTTGTAGTGTGCTTTGTGCACTGCATCAGGGTTAGATATTGCAACAGTTTTGTTGCTTACTGTAAATCCCCAATCCAACACCCATGACTCCCCATTCAAGTCTTCCCTCACAAGGCACCCACTCCACTAGAAGCTTGACTCACTTCACTATTGTATCTACCCTTTTATTCTTGACACCTCCTAGTGCCTTGCATCCAAGGTCATATCATAGCCACCCCTGGATCTTTCTGCAAGTATGTTTGGGATCATTATTTTGAAAGTAAAGGTCTCCATCCATCCTGCCATCAATCTTGGCAGCATAGCCAACTCCCTGCCAAGTCATACACCTCCATACCATCACAGAACCTCCTTCAAACTTGACTGTTTCTTGTACCAGCCAATCACTAAGCCCCTTACCTGACTCTTTCCAAGCCCATTTGTGTTCATTTGACCCTAGGCAATTGATTTTAGTTTCATCAGGCCATATTACCCTCTTTTAATCATCTATAGTACAATCCTTGTAGGCTATTGCAAAGTCCAAGCAAACCTTGCAATGTCTAGCAGATAAGAGAGGATGTTTGGACTTGACTATAGCCTTCATCCTAGCTTTCTTCATGTGAAGGCAAACAGTATTAGGATAGAGAGGCTGGTGAATGATATTGGAGAGTGCTTTGGTCACTTGAACAGCATTCTCAGCCTTCTGAGAGGTAATAAAACAAAGAGCATAATAAATATTGGTAGAGAAAAGCTTAGTTGGATGACCTCCAAGAGATTTTGAAGGTCATAACACTCTTTGGGGCAAAGCCTAGATATATCAGCAGTGCTAACATTAGTGCTAGAGGCAATAGAGTGAATAGAATGGCCAACATCAAGCTGTGACAGGATGATATTCTTCTGGATAGTAGAAAAAGATAGCATGATGGTGGTGATCAAGAATCAAGGGGTGTGGGAATGTTTTAGGCTGAAACACATTGCTTACATGTATATCCTTGTTTGTCTGACCAGGTTTAGTAGGTATTCTTATATTTGATTGAGACTCCAGATTCCACTATAAAAGTCCAAAAACTATTACAACAGTGTTGCAGTTTCATCATGGCCATATCTCAGTGACCCCTTAGCCAAATCACATGAACCAAGGATCCATTTATAGCTATTTATTTTTACTTTGTTTTGTCTCAGTAAAGCTTAGTCAGATTTCCAAAAGTCTTTGCAGGACACTTTGTGCCCTGCATAAAGGTTAGTTATTGTAATAGTTTTTGGAGTCACTGTAATGTGTGGACAACAGCTAGACCCTTTCCAGCAGCATTTAATGGGTTGATTCTCAAACCATCCAGTGCAGCAGGACCTTATTGTAAAAATAATTTGCCTTTTCTTCTCCACTTTGCTGGTATGGAAGAACATACATTGGATTGTACATAGATACAATACAGGACACCATGATTGAGACCATCAACCAATCCTCAAGCTCCTATTCTCAAGGAATATTTATTCCAAGATCTTGTGCAATAATAACAGCTGCCTTCTCCCCAATCAAGAGTGTAGTGGAGTAAGTGTTCTGCAATGAATTATCAAATCAGTAGCTCATTTCTCAATAGAGTATAGGAGCATGTTCATACAGTGCCAACATTAGTGGGACAAATGGACAGGTCTGTCATTGTTTTTAGACTGTGTTCAATAGAAAACTATTTATATACAGTACCTGAAACCTTGAGATTCTTCACACCATATACATTCAATCTTGAATCAACAACCCCTCCTTGCTTGCGGGGTTTCATCGAACAGGTCCCAAGCTTTAGAAGTAGTGTGATTCATATACAACACAGGAGGTATAAAATTTGTGGAGACTCACTGAATGCCATGTTGTTTGGACTATATCAGCACATGTCAAGATAGTAAAGTGTAATTGTGACAGAAGATTACTTGCCAGAGTTCTGGTGGAACTTTTCGATTGCCTTATCATCTTCATCAGAATACACAATATCTGGTGCATCAAGT
>JBBPTI010000134.1:0-22041 GCA_038093995.1 Tylopilus aff. callainus | reverse complement strand
CTATAAATTTTGCCTGCTTTACACTATAGCACCTCAATCATTTCCACCCTTCTGGCATTGACTGAGGTGAGCATACAGTGACTCCAAAAACCCTTGCAATGCCTAACCTAAATGCAGTGCATAAAGTACACTGCAACAAGGGGTGAGAATCTCACTTAGGTCTTGCTTAGTCAAAGATACTATATAAAACACTCAAGTTGTAGTGCTGATGTGGGATGCCTGCTATAGTAATGCATAAAGAAGAGTGAATAGGAGGACTGGTTAAGGAGAGTTGTATTGTACATCAAAGATGGCTCATCACCAGGTTTCATGGTATTTCAAGCATAAGGAGAGCTACAGGATGATATATTAAAGTACTCCCTTGTTAGTCTTTGAGACCCTTAGTATGTAGTATAGACTCCTTTAGAGTCTTGTGGTATGAAGGCTATAGCACATCAATGAATGACTAAGGGAGAGAAGGCTGTGAGGGGAGGGTTTATATACTACATTTGAAGCAGAGTTTGAATATGTCTAGGGCAGGTCATATTTTCTTATAAGTCCAGTGTTCATACCAGGTCCTTGGTCTGTGCAAGGGAGGCAGTGTGGAGGGGTTATTACCATAGGCTGGGAAAATAAGGGCAAAAGTGGTGCCACTTGCATGAGTAATGCCATTAGCATGGAAGTGCTGCAGAGCATATCCATGGGAGAGAGGGCTTACTGCCATTGGTACAGAATCAGTATTGCAAGAATGGCATGTGATAGTGTGATTGTGGTGCAATGTGGAGCAGATACCCATGGGGTGCCATCTGGTCAGAGGTTTTTGAGTAAGCCAGCTTATGCTGGTGGTGGTGGTGGTGGTGTGCTGCTAAGCTAAGGGGAGAGGTGGTACTGGTCATGTGAGTGCCTTTCAGTACTTTGCTGATGTTGCAGCAGTTGCCACTCCTGTGGCTGTGACTGTTATGTAACTGGATCATGTGCTATGTATCATGTGACTTGGGCTGGATGTTAGCTTGGTGATGAGAGATTATGTGATCAATAGGTCAGGTAGCCATGGGTACTGAGTGGTCACATGCTGGGGCTGATAGGGGCTTTTGAGGGGTATAGTGACAAGGACTAGTACCAGTGTAGGATTGGTCTAGGATTGTGGTGGTTAAGGTGGCCATTAGGCTAAGTGTAGCCATTGCTAGAGGCATCAAGGGATGTGATTGTAATACTACACACTCTTGACTACATAGTGACCCCTTAGTCATGTGATTTGGTTCATAAATGGTAGAGATATAATTATTTTAAGACAGTAATATCATTGCAAGGATTTTTTCACTTTTGGATTGGGAATGGCATTTAGGTATTATTAGTACTTGATATATCTCCCCTTGGCCTTCAGCACTGCCTGAATCCTTCTAGGTATGCTCTCAATCAACTTCTGACACTTCTCAACTGGTATCTTTTCTTATACCACCTGAATTCTTTCCTACAACTCCAAAATCCCCTTAGGAGGATATTTATACTTTGAAAGCCTCCTTTTGAGGTAACTTCAAATATGTTCAATGGGGTTTAGGTCTGGAGACTGTGCAGGCCATACCATGGTGCTGAAATCCTGCTCTTCCAACCACTCCTTCATCTTTTTGCAAGTATGCTTGGAGTCATTGTCTTGCTGAAAAATGGTATCAGGAGGATTGAGATCATAATATTCCAGAGTATTGAGGAGTTCATCCTTCAAAATCTGAAGATAAAGATCACCATCCATTCTACTATCAATCTTGATTGCATAGCCAACTCCCTGCCAAGTCATACAACCCCATATCATCACAGAACCACCTCCAAACCTGACAGTCCTATCTATTAGTCTATTACTGAGGCCCTTACCTAATTTTTTATACACCCATTTATGTCCATCTGAGCCCAGATGATTGATCTTGGTCTCATCTGACCATATGATCCTTTTCCAGTCCTCTACAGCCCAGTCTTTGTGAGCATAGGCAAAATCCAAATGAGCCTTGCAACATTTGACAAAGAGGAGAGGATGTTTGGACTTGACTACAGCTTTTATGCCAGACTTTTTCAAGTGTAAGCAAACAGTGTTGGTGGAGAGAGGTTGGTTGATGATATTGGTAAGTGCCTTTGTCACTTGGACAGCATTCTCTTCCCTTTTAGTAGAGATAAGATGTTGGGCATGGTAAATATTGGTAGGGAAAAGCTTGCTAGGATGACCTCCAACAGATTTTGGAAGAGCAGGACACTCTCTGGAGTGAAGTCTAGATATAGTAGAAGGGTTGACACCAGTTTGCTTGGCAATATCTTCACCAGAGCAACCAGCATCAAGCAAAAAAAGAATAGTTTTTTGTTAAGTAAAAGAGAGAGATCTGACCATGGTAGTGGTTGGGAATCAAGAGGTGTGGGAATTTTTTTAAACTCAGGTACAATGTTTATTGTATATCTTTGTTTGTACACTCAAATAACTGCAACTCTCTAAGATATCTATCTTCAGCTCAAAAGTGAAAAATCCTTGCAATGATATTATTGTCTTAAAATGGTCATATCTCTACCATTTATGAACCAAATCACATGACTAAGGGGTCACTATGTAGCCAAGAGTGTGTAGTATCTTTGACTAAGCAAGATCTAAGCAAGATTCTCACCCCTTGTTGCAGTGCACTTTGCATACTGCATCTAGGTTAGGTATTGCAAGGGTTTTTGGAGTCACTGTATCTTATTTCTGTACTTACTCTTGTACTGATGTACATGGCTCTGGTCTATTCTAGTTAGCACTAGATAAATACAATTAGTTGTTTCTGCCCTTCTGCCATCAACTGAGCTCCAGTCTATTCCAGTTAGCACTAGATCCTTTTAGTCTGGACTTACCTCCAGACTTTTGAACTCCCTCTCAGACTTCTGGACCTGCTCATCACTATCAAATTTTATCACATAGTCAGGTATATTGACAAACATAGCTGGTAAGTGCATAGATATGATCTATGTTACAACTTGCCTACTAGATCCTACCAGCTATTGTTTTTTTTTTTCTTTCACCCTTGTATTACTAAGATCTTCCCCTTCTGACTTAACTTCTATGCTTACTCTTTCAATCTGACTCAGAATACACTTTGATCATATCAGATTGTTATCTTCTTCCCCTGGCACATTTTTACATCTTCTTGTACTTTCCATTAGGTTCCATTGCTTAGCTCATCTGTCAGACTAGCTAGTACTCAAGGACAGCTCTTGCTACCCTATATCCTAAGCTAGTCTTCCTTGATTATATCTCCCTTCACCCCAGACCTCAGAGCCTGCTAGAGTTTGTCTCTTTGGCTTGCTAGCTTTGCAAATAAAGTCCTTGACAGACTGAGGTAGAGCAAGTCCCACATTTGTTTGGACAACAGATTGTTGTCACTGCCAGGCTATTCAAGGCTAGGGTCAACCTCCTACCTGGAGTTGATCTTAACAATATCTTTGATTGCAAACTCCTCACCATCATTCACACACTTAAAACATGGAGACAATACCTTCTGGGTTCCCCTTTCCAGGTCTTAGTTCTTACTGACCACAAAAACCTTACCTATTTCCACAAACCTCAAAACCTTAACCATCAATAGGCCAGATGGATGTTAGATCTCTTTGACTATGACCTTCAACTTCAACATGTTCCTGGAAGTCAGCTGGCTGCTCCTGATGCTCTCTTTCATTGACCTGATCACTTCTCTATTCTCCCTGATAACTCTGATGTCACCCTCCTTCCTCTATATCTCTTTATTAACCTTATAGACCTTAAACTGACCTTCTCCCTTGCTGCTTCCTCCTCCTCTGATCCCCTCATTCTTAAAGTCACTCAGGCCCTTGAGGAAAACATCCCCTCTGCCCTCTCTTCTCATCTCTCTGACTGGAAGTTCTCTGATGGAGTGTCATATCCCACATTCCACTAAGTCTATCTCCATCACTTTCGGTCTCACATCCATTGATCTCTGGACTTATTTCTTTATTTGTACTACCTTGTCCACTCAGACCTTTACTTGTTGTAAAGTAATTAGGACGCCTGGGAGTGGACTAGGGGCGGAACCTGCTAGTCCTGGTCGTCTTAGATATGAGGGGGAGCAATTATGTTCGCCCCAAAAGGGACTCTGGTAAAGGGGTTAGTGAGACGAAGGTTAAGACCACCTATGGAGGCCCGAGATGGGGACTAGTCAACTTGGAGCGCATTAGTCCGATATTCCGGACTATAGGTTGTAGAGATTGCGAGTGAGAATGGTGAGAAACGGTGGAAACAGTGATGGTGAACGGTAGAACGGCAGTGGTAGATGGTAGACGGTGTGAGCGGAAGGTTGCTCCCCTTTTTCCCAGATGAAACAAATTTTTATAGTCTGGGCATACCCTAGACTTTGGCTAACGACTGTAAAAGGGATAAGTAACAGCGTCAGAGGCTGTTAGGTAAGTAAGGATGAAAAAGGAAAATAGTAAAGTAAGGCTGGTCTGTCCGAGTAGAGTCTGGTAGTTCCGGACTAACCACTGCATCGGACTAGGACCTGGACTATAAGAAACATGAGTCCGGAATTACGGTAAGCAAAGGTAAATCGTAGAAAGAGACCATGGAACATATAAAAGAGACCGGATACCACTACAGAGAGTGCTGACTCTCCACATCCACTGGGGACTTAGATACTGACTGTCCCCAGTCAGGTACACATGATGACCAATCGGTTTGCGGGGTCCAAAGCGAGTCGGCTAAGAGCGTGTGTCCGCCAGTGTGAAACTCTCAACCTCACCACTACCACTACTCCCCCGTCTGTTCATCATGACTTACCATGTCCCAATTCAAGAGCCGACTCGACTGCCACCATTCCCTAAATGACACTGGGGCAGTACTTCGACAGGCCGCACGCCAGAGAGTTCAAGATGCAATAGGTCGAGCAGAGGCGGTTGTGAAGTCAATGCTGGATGACCGGGACAAGTTGGAGGAGGAGAAGACGATGTGGATGAAGGAATTCGGGATGGCGTTGGTGAGTTGTAAACTACTCACAGTGGTACTGTTCGCTGATAGCAAGGGCAGGATGTGTTAGAGTTGGCCCAAGACGAGGCCGACGTGCTCCAGCTTGACACGGACCCAGATCTGGAAGTAAGCCAGGTGCTCCGTGCGGCGGAGCTGACGTGCGCAGACTGGACCAAGAGGAGAAAGGTGGCCCCACCAATATCGATGCAAGACACGGCGATGGAGGTCGAGGAGGTGGAGCAGATGGTAACCACGGAGAAGCAGGCGTCGTCGGTGGACGTGCAGTCCGCGACATCATTGCTAAAGGTGTGTGATAAGTTACTCAACCGCTGGAGCAACACCGACCCAGAATAGCGACTGCGGACGGACGATGAGCAAGGGGAAACAGTGCACGCCCCCAAGAGGCAAGCTGAGGCAATGCGGCAGATGGGAATAACACCGGTGCACCGTGTCTGTGAGTCGTGTGCGAAGGTGGGTGTCCCAGAAGGATGCAAGATGGGAGCTGGGGTCGCCTGCACGCGGTGCTGTAGGCTGAAGGCCTGGTGTAGCTTTGCAGCGGGTCGGTCAGGGGCAAGGAAGACCAATCAGGTGGAAGTGGTCATAGAGACCACTCGAGGTAAGTGTCTGCCACCTAGTGGTAACTCGTACTAACGATTATCAGCTGGATGGCCAATACAACCAACCACCAAGGCCGGCCCAAGCAAGTGGGCCCCCTCCATTTTGTCTGATGATGACGAGAGTGCAAGCGAGGAGGATGTGCCGGTGCGAAGCAAGGGGAAGGGGAAGGCACCCACGACGGCGAGGTCCGAGTCATCCGCAGTCCGGAAACGATGCCAGGGCCTGGTCTGCCATCTGAACGTGGCACAAGAGGAACTATTCCAGATCCACGCGGACTTTAAGGCTCTGGAAGTCACGCAGGATTTGGTGATCGCAGAGGTGGGGAAGATAGTGGCGGAACTAGAGGAGATGGATGCGTAGTCAGTCCACCATAGATAGTCTGCCCATCGTCCTGTACATGTCCAACACAATGGTATCCGTTTCGGTCTGCAGTAAGAAAGGAACGAAAGAAAAGAAGAGAAAAAAATGCTACGTAGTGTCGCGGGGTACCGCCCGGCTTGTATTCATCAGTCTGCTTTTGTCATCTTCACAGCCAGACTTCCCTCGGACATGATGGCAGTATTATGGTATTCAGCGGTTTTGCCTAAGGTAAAACGGGCACTGTGTCTGGTGCGTGGTCGAAAGTCAGAATATACAGATTAGTGGTTCACAGGAGGGAGACATGAAGAGAAGAAAGGAAATGATGAAACAGAGGATTTGTTTTTAATATCGGATTGTGTCACCAGACTAATCCCAGGATGGAACAGAGAGGAGGAAAAGCGATATCTTGTATTCAGTTTGGCGGGACGGTCTATTCTTCATCAGAAACATCCATCTCTTCATCTTCTGGACCCTCTACTGTATCTCCCTCAAGACGATCCAACTCTTCTTTGTCTAAACTGGTAAGCTGCGTGACCGGTGTCGTTGAGTGGAATTGGAGGTGATAGGGAATGAGCCGGAAGGCAGCATAACAAAGCTTGGAGACGGAACCATCCAACTCGGCCAGAAGGTATGATCCTCCAGTAGTCCAGTGAAGAACCACCATTGGACCTAGGTATCTAGGCTTCATCTTCCGGTTGAGCTCCTTTTCGATCCACGAATTCCGGACTAAGACCAGGCTTCCCGGGCAGAAGTCGAAGTCTTTGATACAGGTCTTGTATGTGGCTTCAAAGTGCTTGACAGATTCGAACCAAGCTTTGAGAACATGGTCACAAATTGCCTTCAGGTCGTCGCAGTGCTTTTGTAGCTGCTGTGCTCTCCAGGCGATTAAGCCGGAAGAAGATAGTGGGTCTGTATCAGGGAGAGGGACAAGGTAAGTAGCTTCAGTGATATCAAATGGAAATAACGGCTCTACGCCATGAACCATAAAATACGGTGATAGTCCGGTAGTCTGGAGAATAGTTACCTGTTCAGCCCAAAAGACCAAGTGTGCTACGGTATGCCAGCGCAACTCCCCCTTATGGGAACTTTTGACGATGGCCTCCTGGACATCATAATGACGCCGTTTGACCATGCTGTTCACTTGGGAGTTGTAGGGGGAAATGTGGATGTGCCGGATGCCATACCACATTGCGAGCGTATCTAGAGCTTGGACGAATGTGGGACCATTGTCAGTAATAATCTCGGTAAGCGGACCCCACCGGCAAAGAATATCCTTGAAAATAAATGAAGCCAGAGTGGCTGCGTTCTCTGACTGGAGCATACGCCACTCCGGGTACGCAGTGAGCGTGCAGTGGGCTTGAATGATAAAATGGTACCCACCAGAGCAGGGCATGAGCATAGTATCGATGTGGACCTTATGAAAGAGTCCTCCAACGATAGGGATGGTAGGCGGAATATGGAGGCGGCAGGTTTGACAGAGTTGGCACTCATGACAAGTTCGGATGAACCACTTGACATTGTCAACGAGGCATGGCCACCAAAAGCAGAGCAGGAGACGAGTCTGGACTGTGAAGACACCTTTGTGCCCGAGGTCATCGTGGGCCTCCTGAATTAGTCCGTACCACCGATGCTCCGGCACGACAAGTTGATGCTGTCCATGTTGTTCACAGCGCCATAGAGAACCGTTGAGTATAAAGAACCTGGTAGCTGAATTAATAAATGACTGAAACGCAGCATCAGTAAGATCAGCAGGTTGGACTCGGGTTTCTAAAAAGGAACGAATAGCATGGATCCGGTCCTCCTTAGAAAGTGCTTTCGGGGACTGGGGAATCGTATGTGAAACCGGCGCTACATCCAGCTCCGAAGCAGAGGATTCGAAGATAGATGCGAAACGAAGTAGGGGAAGACCGGTGATGTTCCGGAAAACCGAAAAACCGGAGGAAGATGACCGGTATGGAAGCGGAGGATGACTGGTAGGAACAGAGGTAACACAGTCGTTGAGAAGGCATATGGCGAAAGAATAGGCATTGTCTAGCCAGTCCTCGACATCTGTGTCCTCAGGTGGATCATCGTCGGAGCGAGGTCGCCTCGAGAGGCCGTCGGGACCGGTGTGCTTTTTAGCAGGGATATAATGAAGCTCGAAATGAAAGAGAAGGATACCGGTGATCCAACGATTGATGGTTGCGTTTGGTTGTAAGTCCAGGTTATTAATCATACCCTTGACATACTTCACATCCATTTCTATGACGAGGTTAGTGACTCCAAAGATGAAAATGCGGACTGCTTGAAGTGCCCAGAATAGTCCATATAACTTGAGCTTGGCCTGAGAGTAGTGGCTCTCGACCGGAGTAAGGCTAATAGAACAGAATCGGTTAGGATATCGTTTGCCGTCCTCCCCTTCCTGAGAGAGGATGAACCCTACGGCGATGTAGGATGTGTCAACGGTGAGAATAACTTCCAGGCCGGACTCGTAATCCAGGTGCCAGAGTGCTGGGGACTTAATGATCTCATCCTTCAGATAAGTCATTGCGGTCTGCTGCGCATCGCCCCATTCAAAGGGCATGCCTTTCCTAGTGAGGTTTACAAGAGAACAAGAGATAGAAGCGAAATCTTTAATAAAAATGCAGACTACGCCACAGATGCCCAGAAACCTGCGGACTTGGGTAAGATTCTGGCATTCAGGCCAGTCACGTATCTTTTGAATTTTTGCCTCATGCAGGATGCGGCCCTCAGAGGTACACTTGTAACTGACAATCATTGCGGTCAGAGTGGCGAGGACGAATTTCTTGGCGGAAACGGTAACATTGACGTTTTGGAGGCATTGGAGGATTCTGTGGACAATGATTAGGTGATTCCAAATGAATTTACAGATACCCGGGTTTCCCGGTATGGTCTTGTAAAAGCCATCCAGACTCTGGTAGCGGGTCATCTCGGACTTGATCGGCAAGTCGTCAACGAACGGCATAGTATAATGCAGGATCTCATCCTGTAGGATAAACGCCATGTCTGTTACGACCTCGCTAGCGCACCCCTATGTTTTTCCCCTATTTTCCCCCTTTCCTGGACAGCAATACGACCAGGGGCACTGCTAACTAACAGCATTCACACGCCACACGATGGCAGCGCCAAGCTGTGTTTACCTTAGTAAGCGGTCCAGCCTCCCCTTGCACAGCCCCATGATGTCATAGCATGCCACTATGGTGCACTCTCGCATCATCGGCGCCCGGGCTGCGCAAACCTGTGCACTGATTCCCCATGACTCATAGCTGGCCAGTAGCGTAACCCCCTCATTCCCACACTCGCCCTAAAGTACCTAAACGTAGTATTATGGCACAATACGTACAAACATGCTGTAAACCTATATATAGGGCCGCAATTGAGCCCCAGAACCTCATTCGAGTTATTCTGGGTTTTCCCCTTAGTCCTTAGTCGATGCCAGGGCCCCTCTAGCTCCAGTCACCTGTCACTCCCCCGCTGTCACACAGCTCACTAAGCAGCCCCGCCTAAGGGTTGTTTCATTATAACTCAAATCTCATCTCGCTTCGCCGTTGCTGTCGCAACCCCGAAGCTGTCTAAAACAGTGAGCTTGGCAGAGTCGCCGGCCGTCGTTACTGACAGCCCTCTGCCCCAGTGAACCCCAGTCAGATCTCAGTACCACGTCCTGAGTACGCCCTCGACATCACCGCCCTCGCCGCCAGCGCCCGGCTCTTCGTAGAAGAGCACCCCTGCCTATTCGCCCAAGTCTTCGACCCCGCCTCCGCCGCCGTGCAAAGAGAAAGGAGGTTAGTAGGGGAGTATAGAGAAGTAAAGAAAGAAGAGGAGGAGGAGTTAGTCCTACCGCCGTCCCCCGCCCTGTCCCCTAAGAGAGAGTCGACCCCACCTGAGTCCGTCAACCCAAACGACCTAGAGGGTCCCTATCGCGACCCCACCTCACCCGAGACCCGCCGCTGCCTCGACCAAGAGTACCGTCGTTGGCAGGAGAACCGTGAGAGGTACCTGAGAGAAGAAGCCCGACTTGCACGCCGCGAGAGGATCGCCGCAGCAAGAGCTGCCCGCCGCAACGCCGCCGCCACCCTCGTCCGACCAGATAACGGTCCGGGACGCTTACGCCCTCGCACATCTCTGCGCTGCCCTATTCCTTTTTAGTCAACCTCTTGTAGCCCCTGCTACAATCAATTTCCATACTTTTTTTTATGCCTATCTCCACCTATTTTTAGGTATCTTCTTCACCCGATTCATATAATCTTTCAGCTCCTGCTGATTACCGTTACCTTTCTCATCGTTTTTTTTGCCATCCTTGTTACCTACTTTTTGCTTCGACTTCTCTCCCTCGTCGCACAGGAGCTTACCCCACTTCAGTTTCAGATAGCCATTTGTGAAGGAGCCTACTCCTTCACCTTCGGTTACGAAAGGCAGGCTATCCATGCCGAAGAAGAACAGCTGCAGCAGAATTACAGCTGGTAGCTATTAATAAAAACTTCTTTTCGCCCTAAACCCGAGTGACTACAATAGGGCAAGCACTTACGAAACTCCAACAGAAGGAGCATGCACAGAAGAAGCAGACACCGAGACCGATCAGCCGACCACAGATATCACTGGTTAGATCTACGCCATATCAAGCAATCAGGCACCCGGCCCTAATTGAAGAGTACAGAAGAAGAACCTGGGTGGTTCAAGACGGAAAAAGAATCCAGATCCCAAAGACGCATATAGCCTGCCACTATGTCGGCATTCACTCTCCAAATCCTCGGAGACCCGAACCTCACGTGGGAGGACAAGATTGCCACCGTTGCCACAGAATTCGCCACGCTGACCAAGCAGAATCAGCAGCTCTACAACGGATGTATCGAAGAGCAGAAGAAGACCGCTGCCTTGCTGAAAGATGTTGCCGCGCTAGAGCAGACGGTGAGTAACCTAAACAGCGCTGCAGCCGCCGGAGGGAAAGCAGCCAGAAAGGTAGAAGTGTTTGCCGATCCCGGAGATTATGAGGGGTCCGTCGCCAAGTTCGAAGAATGGTGGGCCAAGATTAAGGCATGGCTCCATACCAACCGATCGACGATCCTGCCGAAAAGCTATAAAGCAGTAACCGCAGTACTCTCCCGGCTCAAAGGGCCGAAAGCCGGACCCTTCACCCAGACACGGCTCCGCCGCGGACAAAGCTATATGTGGGACGAACTAGTACAGGAAATGGAAAGCCTCTTCCGATCGGTGAATCAGAAGGATTGGGCTGTCGCCCAGTTGGAACAGCTCCGACAAGGAACCCTCTGAACGGACGACTTCCTAGTCCAATGGGAGGCACTCTACCAGATGGCCGAGATTGACGATAGCCACGCCATTCGCCTTCTCGAACGAAACACTGCCCGCCATATCATCCTCCAAATATTCAAGGAAGGCGCGCGAAAGTCCACCCCCGCCGCCTATCTACAGAATATCCGCAACATGGAATGTGCTATGGAGGCCCTTACGTTCATCAGGGGCCACCCACAGTAGTATCAACCCCGCGGGGACCGAATGGAGGTAGATCGCTTCGAGGAAGCCGAAGAAGAAGAAGTCTTTGCCATAAAGGGGAGTCCTGGGAAGTGTTTCAACTGCAAAGGGACCGGCCACATGGCCCGAAATTGTAAGAAGCCGAAGAACCAATGCCCCGAATGTCATTTCCACGGAGGAGGGCATTGTTTCAGTTGCAGAAAGAGAATGGCCCGAAGGATTACCCTAGCACCCGATGAAGCAAGGGCCACTCCGGTTGAGGAACAGGATTTTCCCAATGCCGAGAAAGAGCAGAGGGGAAAAGGCAGAGCCTAGGAGACGATCTGGGTGTCTCACAGGCTGATAATACTCTCTTCTTGACGGAACTAACAAAGCTTGTAACCATGCTTACCACCTTAGTATCTAACATAGCCGGTCTAGGGGGGCCTCCTAGCGAGCCCAGCAGGGACCAAGATACTAAAACTGTGCTTAATTCCCCTGAACCCGTCAAACAAACCCCAGAAAGTCTGAATATGTATACAAGGGTAATACACAAGGGAAAAGAAATAAAACTAACTGTACAGATTAAACCCAAACCCTCGGACAGGTATACAGATGTGGAAGCCCTGATTGACAGTGGGGCAAACCTAACGCTAATTAGCCAGGACTTTGTCCGGAGGCATCGAATTCCCACATTAACCACCTGCCGGACAATCGTTGTGTTTAATGCCGACGGATCGGAGAATGCCGGAGGGAGGATAACGGAAGAAGTTGAAGTTTACTGTGATTTTAACGGGCATAAAGAGTTACTCCGGGCGTACGTATCGAATATCGGATGAAATGACCTTATTCTAGGGTATCCGTGGCTGAAGGAGCACAACCCCCGAATTAACTGGAAGACAGGGGAGGTCCACTTTGCTGACTGCCCGGAGACCTGTAACTACGAGCGGAGTGCCCGAATGGTTCATCAGCAGGACGTAGGGGAGGCCATCCATGCGGAGAAGAGAAGCCGAGAGAAGCAGCTCAATGTCGATAACGAAGAACGGGAGTCACTAGCGCTCGTTCCGAAACAGTACCACTGTTACGGGAAGGTGTTCTCCCAGAAGGAGTCCGAACGGATGCCCCTCCAAAAATCATGGGATCATGCGATCGATCTAAAGGACTCCTTCCGTCCAAAGAAGGGAAGGATCATCCCGCTAAGCCCGCAGGAACAGAAGGAAGTAGATGACTTCATCGATAATCAGCTGAGGAAGGGGTACATACGGCCCTCAAAGTCCGAGCAAACCTCCCTGGTATTTTTCGTGCCAAAAAAAGATGGCAGGAAACGGATGGTACAGGACTATCGGTACCTCAACGAACACACTGTCCGGAATAACTATCCACTTCCCTTAATTTCGCAACTGGTCGATAAACTGAAGGGGGTATGGCTCTTCACCAAAATGGATCTCCGATGGGGATACAATAACGTGCGGATCAAAGAAGGAGATGAGTGGAAAGCCGCTTTCGTCTGTCACAGGGGGGCGTACGAACCAACGGTAATGTTCTTCAGATTATGTAACTTGCCCGCCACTTTCCAAACCATGATGAACGATCTGTTCGCTGATATGCCGGATGTGGTGGTGTACATCGATGACCTATTAATCTTCTCGAAGAACCCAGATCAGGCCGCACACGAACAAAGGGTAAGGGAGGTGTTAGAGCAGCTGGAGAAGAACGACCTCTTCGTAAAGCCGGAGAAGTGCAGCTTCTCAGTGACAACTGTGGAGTTCTTAGGAATGATTGTCGGACCCACCGGGGTGGCGATGGATGAGCAGAAGGTAAAAGCCGTGGTAGATTGGCCAAGCCCAACTACGCTTCGACAAAACCACGCTTTCCTCGGGCTAGCCAACTTCTACCGATGTTTCATCAAAGATTACGCCAAGATCGCACGCCCCTTACACGATCTCACAAAGAAGGAGGTACCTTTCGAGTGGACTCTGGAATGCGAGGAGGCCTTCTCAAAACTAAAACAATCATTTACCACAGCACCGGTGCTCGCCTACCCAGACAATGATTGCCGTTATCGGTTAGAAAGTGACGCCAGCAACCATGCGGTAGGGGCTGTCCTTTCGGTCCAGAAGGAAGACTGCTGGCACCCCGTGGCGTTCTCCTCTCACTCCATGACCCCGGAGCAGCGAAACTATCCAATCGCCGACAAGGAGATGCTTAGCGTCATATTGGCACTCGAGACGTGGAGACACTATCTGGAGGGGACAACTCACGAGTTCGAGATCTGGAACGACCACCAGAATCTCACCTGGTTCATGACGTGCCAAGATCTCAATCGACGACAGGCCCGCTGGGCCCAATACCTCTCCTGATTTAATTTCAAATGGTGCCACAAAGCTGGGGCCTTGATAACGAAGGCAGATGCGCTCTCTCGGAGGTCAGACTTAGTTGCTGAAGGGGGCCAGGATAATAAAGAAGTACTGGTGATCCCTCCGGAGCAGATACGACAGATAGGCGAGGAGGAACAAACAATGGAGGTAGTAACCCCGGGAGATAAACTGACTGACGAAATCTCGCACAGAACCACACGACTCCCCGAAACCACTCTCAAGAAGTTGATGGCACAGGGATACGAGATTAAAGATTGGGTACTCAAGAGGAATGATCGGATTTACGTACCACCTGACCTCCGTGTTCAGATCATCACCCTTCACCATGATCACGCCATCTGCGGCCATCCCGGGGTCCATCAAACCCTAGAATTGCTCGCCCGTTTCTACAGCTGGCCTGGAATGAGAAAAGATGTCGAGGAGTATGTAAAGGCGTGTACGCGATGTGCCCGGGTGAAGTCCACCAATCAATCACCACAGGGGGAACTACAGCCCTTGCCGGTACCTGATAGACCCTGGGAGGACATCTCCGTGGATTTCATCACTGATCTCCCCCTTGCTAATCAATACGACGCCATCTTGACGGTGGTTGATCGGTTCTCCAAAGAAGTCGAGTTAGTTCCATGCCAAAAGACGTGTACGGCATCAGATCTAGCGGACCTTTATCTAACCCACGTGTGGAAGCATCACGGCCTTCCCCGCTCGATCGTCTCTGACCGGGGACCTCAGTTCGCCGCTTCCCTTATGACGTCCCTTTGCTCCCAATTAGGAATCGCCATGAAAAAGTCTACAGCTCACCACCCCCAGACGGATGGCCAGACAGAACGAATGAATAGAGAAGTGGGTTCCTATTTACGAATGTACTGTGCTGAACGACAGAGTGACTGGGTACGATGGTTACCACTGGCCCAGTTCTCCCTGAACGTGAAGCAGTCGTCTGCTTCAAAGTTCTCCCCCTTCCAGGTCATGCGCACATATCAGCCCAGGATGGGTGTGGAACCCCGGGAAACCAAGTCACCTGCTGCCTCAGCAATAGCGCGGGATTATCAACAAATCTTAGATCAGACCAGAGCTAATCTCGAAGCGGCCCGAGAACGGATGAGCATCGAGGGGAACAGGCATCGTAGCCCGGCACCTTCTTACGCCCCCGGGGATAAGGTTTGGTTAGCCACTGATAACCTCACTCTCCCCTTCCCATGCCGGAAGCTCACGGATCGCTGGGTTGGACCCTTCCCCATTATCAAAATGAAGGGACCCAATGCCATGCATCTCCGTCTTCCCTCCTATATTAAAATTCACCCGGTTGTTAATATTTCCCGGACCAAACTGTATTCGCCCCTGCTTCTGTCCCAACCGGATCCGCGCCCCAGCCCCGCGCTCATCACCAACAATCGCGACGAGGAGTATGAGGTCGACTTCATACTCGACTCCCGCCCTCGTGGCTGGGGTATTCAGTATCTGGTCCATTGGAAGGGCTATTCCACTGACGACCGCACTTGGGAGCCGGCCTCTAACCTTACCCATTGCCCTGACGCCATCCACGACTTCCATCGCCTCCATCCTGCCGCCCCTCGCCCCTTCACTCGGTCCGGCTTCACTGCTCTCTTCGCTCGGTCTCTTCCCGTTGCTGCCCCGGAGGTTCAGCCTTAGCTGGGGGGTAGTGTTACGACCTCGCTAGCGCACCCCTATGTTTTTCCCCTATTTTCCCCCTTTCCTGGACAGCAATACGACCAGGGGCACCGCTAACTAACAGCATTCACACGCCACACGATGGCAGCGCCAAGCTGTGTTTACCTTAGTAAGCGGTCCAGCCTCCCCTTGCACAGCCCCATGATGTCATAGCATGCCACTATGGTGCACTCTCGCATCATCGGCGCCCGGGCTGCGCAAACCTGTGCACCGATTCCCCATGACTCATAACTGGCCAGTAGCGTAACCCCCTCGTTCCCACACTCACCCTAAAGTACCTAAACGTAGTATTACAGCACAATACATACAAACATGCTGTAAACCTATATATAGGGCCACAATTGAGCCCCAGAACCTCATTCGAGTTATTCTGGGTTTTCCCCTTAGTCCTCAGTCGATGCCAGGGCCCCTCTAGCTCCAGTCACCTGTCACTCCCCCGCTGTCACACAGCTCACTAAGCAGCCCCGCCTAAGGGTTGTTTCAATGTCAGCTTGGTAAACCTGTACCGTGTTGATATGTCCCATCAGTAGGGTGGTAAGACGGTGCGGCCCAAGCAGACTATTGAATGTCATCATGTCACGGGATTCGACATGCAATGGGCGCTGGTCGTATCCTGCAAATAGATCCATCATACCATATACCGAATAGCCTCCAAACGATTCTGTGAGGTGTTCAACAAAAGGGGGGATGGACGAGTCCCGGATGGTTATGGCATTGAGTGGTTGGAGGTCATGGACTAGCCAGAGCATCTTCCCATCCTGTTTGAGCACGCAAAACCACCGGGAGCAGTAGGCAGCGGCGGACAGTTCATACACTCCGGAGGCAATCCGGTCTTTGATGATTTGGATGGTTTGGTCCCATGCTTTCAAAGGAACCAGTATATTATGGAGCACCCACAGTGTGTGAGGCATGGTCGGGATTTTGACAGGGGGAAAATAGCGTTCATCAAGGCAGCCTTGCTCGGTTGGAATTCAAGCGAATGCCATCTCATGGTTGTGCACGATCCAACGGACTAGTTTGATTTCCTCTCCCCATAGCCAGTTGGCAGGGTCAAGGTCGAGAGCGTCGGCGCATTCCTGTGTAAACCGGACTCCGGGGATGAAGTCCAGAGGGTGAGTAGGCAACGGTATGAGTCTGGAGAGCGGATCATCAGGTAGCCGGCGCAGCATGCGGAACTCCTCCTCAAGAGGGGCCACGACTGACCGAATCTTTTTAGCTACTGGCTTGTAGGCCAGAGAATGGGTTAGTGGATCAAATCAGTAAGACAAAGTGAAAGCAGAAATATGAGAAGAGGAGAGAGAAGTCTGAGTAGAGAAAACAAATTCGTATAGTCCGGAGCAGTCTGCATAGTCCAGAACAGAGACAGAAACTGTATGCAGAGGTGAGCAAGTTAAGGAAAATGATGGAGACGAAGAAATTATGCGGGAATCTCCCCAACCAGTCAGTGGATCATTGATATCTAAAAACCCATCTCGACGATGGATTTGTGATTGGCACATCCGAGTCCATGCCAGCAATGCGGACATCCTTCGGTCCATGGACATGTCAGAAGCTTGTAAGACTTCCCAGAGTTCAGATCACGAAGTGTGATCGTCTGTGACCCATCTGGGAAATCTTCTGTTGTGGCGCTCAATAAACAATGGAAGGGATGACCGAGTAGGAGGTCAAAGTTGGCACGGGGGACAACTTGTACTTGAAGGTTAATTTCTCCTGCCCTGAAATCGAGCCAGAGATTCTCGACAATGCCAATAGTTGATTTGGTGCTGGTATTAGCGTTGGACATTGTTAGTATATGATCAGACCGGACTGGTAGTCCGAGTGCTTCCCATACACATTTGGGCATAGTGACAATTTCGGAGCCACTATCTAGGACGGCTATCAGTGATCGGTTTGTCCCTACAACCTTTGCATCAAGGGAGCGGAGAGGAACGCTATGATGAGTGACAATTAAACCGTCATCACTCCGGAGGATGCGGTCGCCGTACTCACGCTCAACGTGACCGGGATCAACTCCGGAGAGCTCATTTACCTGCACAATGTTAGTGGTGGTGAATACTCGCTTGCTAGTGGTCAATTCCTTGAACTGCCTCCGTGCATCTGGGGCAGAGGAGATAAAATCCCTGAAAGAGACCGGCACAGTGGTCTTGAGGAACTTGGTCAGGACATGCTTAGGTGCGGTCTCATCCTCTAATGGAAAAGAGTATCTAAATTGCCCGGAGGCAGGGGTAGAGGAGGTGTTAGCATTATCAACTCGCGGGAAAATACTCTTTGGTGGGTTGGAAGTAGGAACTGGAGTCACCAGCCGGAACGGTGCCAGAGTAGTGGACCTATTGGACTCCACTGCTGGGGGGACAACCTCGTCTGCTACTGATGCTGGGCGAGGTCCGGGACGACCGGTCTTGTGAGGGATCTCAACACCATCGAAGTGGACTCACTTCTCCTTAACCTTCGCCTTATCGGCTTGGAAACTCACCCATGCTTGAGCGAGGTAGGCTTGGAAGTCAGGGTGAGCAAAGGTGTCACCACCTATGTCTTCCGGCTCCTCAGATGGTGCCAGAAAGACCGATGGTTCAATGTCGAGGATGGCATCGGTGTCAGTGGTGAGGGCAAGTATTCCGGTCGTAACGGAACTGGGGGCGGAAGCAGTGGTCTGCATGCTAAGGCAGTTGAGACAGTCCTGAAGGCAATGAGTGCCTGGAACTCGAGGAATGCGATTGCCATCTGGGAGACATAGGCGGCCATTGGTGGCTCAGCTTGCCTTCCCAGACTTCAAGTACCCATCAACGTGTGGGCAGTTTGACATGAAGTGGGCCGGGTCATCACAGAAGGCGCAACTCCTATTAGTCCACTGCATTCCTACTTGCTCCTGTTTGACTTGTGGGGCGACAGAGGTGGTTGGCGCAACGGTCAGCGGTGGAGGTGATGCCCATGACAGAAAGTATGGTTGGCCGTTGGCAGCAGCAGCAGCGGTCTGAGGGCGTAAGGCAGACCCTGTGAGCAGAAACTTAGCAGCGTCGGTGATGTCGTCGATAGGATAGGGGTCAGAAGGATGGTGAGTGGTCTTGGTAATCAGGAGACGTTGCCGGACTTGGTTTTTGAGGCCGGCCAGTAGTCCGGACATGAACAAGGCATCTCTGTCCAGGTCCGACAGTTTACGAGCAAGGATAAGGAGCTTGGTGACCTTCATAAACTTGTGCTGGTATTCGCCAAGGTCTTCCAAGGTTCTCATATCCTTGGCACGGTACTCCTGCACTAAATATTGTATATCAGCATGGCAATAACGATTACTACCTTTGCAGCCAGGATATAACTTCTTGACAGCGGTGACAAAGTCATCCCAGTCTGGAACTTGGGTGGTTGCTTCATCTAGCAACTCCCAACCTTTGGATTCCTCTAAATCGGCATACCTAAGGGCAGCCTTAATCTTTTCCTGGTCGGTAAGACCGGAAGCAGTAGCTAGAATGTCAACATCCTCAAGATAATGGGGTAAAAGAGATGGGGTCTTCCCATTGAATTTGGGAGTGTTCTGGGTCCTCCAAAGGGGCATTTGGGGAAGCAGGTTGGCCATTACAGGCTGAGGAGCGAGCAGTGGAACAGGGGGAATGACAGTCCAGATGGGCAGCGGAGTTACGGTAGAGGTAAGTGGGACTGCAGACGGTAGTCCGGAAGTGGTCAGGCGTTGAAATGGATTAACCGGCGGAACCAGACTACGACGGAAGGACGGTGATGCGGGTTGTAAGAGGTAAAAAAGTGAAGGGGGTGGTGAGTCAGATGATAATGAAGACGATGAAGACGAAAAACGGTATGCTGGTTCGCTCAGTCGTGATGATGATAGGGATGGTGATGGAGATGATGATTGTCAAGGGGATGGATCTGATCCGTCGATTCCGGATGAAACTCCCCTTATCTGCCTGCGAGGTGTGGACTGAACAAAGGCACCAGGGATTGGACCGGTGAAACTCGGGTGTTCTGTCAGACTCTCCTGACAATGAGTCAAGCTAGCCTTATCCTTGAAAGATGTCTCTATATGTCCCAGTGTCAGTAGATTTTCAGATGTTGCGGTCGGAGATCAGATGTGGGGCGAGGACCAATCAGACTGATCCCAGAAAATGCCGGAAGGTGTTCAGTGGCTTTCTGGAGGGGTACCTGAATGAAGGTAGGATGTTTCAGGTAGATCGAGGCAGTTGTGGGCAGCGGAATTCAGTGATACAGGCTGAAACAATGAGGAATCTTCACTTATCTGGAGATTCCGGAATTGGTCCAAAATATTTTTGAGTTCTTGTTGGCATGCAGTAGGTCGAAGACTTTGTCTGGAACCCTTTTCTGAGTCCCTCGTGGTGGGCTCCAGTTGTAAAGTAATTAGGATGCCTGGGAGTGGACTAGGGGCAGAACCTGCTAGTCCTGGTCATCTTAGATATGAGGGGGAGCAATTATGTTCGCCCCAAAAGGGACTCTGGTAAAGGGGTGAGTGAGACGAAGGTTAAGACCACCTATGGAGGCCCGAGATGGGGACTAGTCAACTTGGAGCGCATTAGTCCGATATTCCGGACTATAGGTCATAGAGATTGCGAGTAAGAACAGTGAGAAATGGTGGAAATGGTGATGGTGAACGGTAGAACGGCAGTGGTAGACAGTAGACGGTGTGAGCGGAAGGTTGCTCCCCTTTTTTCCAGATGAAACAAATTTTTATAGTCTGGGCATATCCTAGACTTTGGCTAACAACCGTAAAAGGGATAAGTAACAGCGTTAGAGGCTGTTAGGTAAGTAAGGACGAAAAAGGGAAATAGTAAAGTAAGGCTGGTCTGTCTGAGTAGAGTCTGGTAGTTCCGGACTAACCGCTGCATCGGACTAGGACCTGGACTATAAGAAACATGAGTCCGGAATTATGGTAAGCAAAGGTAAATCGTAGAAAGAGACCATGGAACATATAAAAGAGACCGGATACCACTACAGAGAGTGCTGACTCTCCACATTGTCTTGTTTTACATTTCATTGTTAATAAGCTTTCACTTACTCTTTAGAGTTCAGCCTGTGCTATGCACAGCTCCAGCACTTGCACCACTGGTGCACTGCTCTGGACTTCAGTTCATTCCTACCTCCATCTTACTCATCTGGTTCTCTGTATATAAACTTATAGATACTTTGTTGTGACCCTTAGTTCAAATATCAACTTAGTTCTCTTCTCTCAAGTCTGATAGCTTGATCTCCCTTCTCTCTCTCTTTCCAACAAGGCTAAGAGCTCAGCAAGGATGCAACACATAAGTCTTGCATTGAAGCCTCACACCTCTGACCTCTGCTACGACATCTGCCCATACCACCAGTACACCTCCATGCACTCCCACACTACCTCTGACCATCTGACCATCTCCACTACTCAGACTTGAGCCAGAGAACCACAAACTTAACATGGAGTCCTATCCTACTGAGACTGCATCTTTGTCCTGGATACCAACAACCTCTGTTGCTCCATTTTTTCTCCCACCATGATCATCCTTCTGCTGGACACCCAGGCTTCCTTAAAACCTACCAGCTGGTTGCTCATGAGTTTTGGTGGCCAGAACTTGCCTCCTTTGTTTGCAACTATGTTGTGGGTTGTGCTTTATGCCAACAAAACAAAGTGAACACTTACCCCACTCTTCCCCTCCTCACTTCCATCCCCTCCTCTTGCACTCACCCCTTTCAACAGATCTCCTGTGATCTAATTACCAACCTGCCCCTCTCCTCTGGCTTTGATAGCTTATTGGTCATGGTTGACCATGGGCTTACTAAGGGAGTGATCCTCTGCCCTACTACAAAAACTGTCACCACTGAAGGCATTGCCCTCCTTTTCCTTGCCAAAGTATACTCAAAATTTGGCTTATATGACAAAATTATCTCAGATTGAGGCCCACAGTTTGCCTTGAATTTCACCAAAGAGCTTGGAAAGCTCTTACAGTATGACCTAGCCCTATCCACTGCCTATCACCTGCAAACTGACAGTGAGACAGAATGAGTAAACCAGGAGGTTGAAATCTACCTGCAAATCTTCTGTGGAAACAATCCCACCTGATGGTCAGACCTTATTCCCTTTGCAAAATTTGCTCACAATCACTGCCCCTACTCTGTCACCAATCAATCTCCATTCTACCTCATGATGAGATATGAATAACAACCCCTTCCTACTGTTACCTCTCCCTCCCCCCTCCCTGCTCTTGAAAAATGAATTGCTGACCTGAATACTGTCCAAAGTGAAGCCCTAGCAGCCCATGACTTAGCAGCCCAGATGATGAAGGCTCACACTAGGCAACACTACATTCTCTTTCAGAAAGGAGATAAGGTTTGGCTTGAAGCCAGAAACCTGTGATGAACCCACACCTCCCCTAAACTCCTCAGTAAGTGAGAAGGGCCCTTCACTACAGTGAGCAACAAAACCATTGCAATGTCTAACCCCAACACAGTGCGCAAAGCGCACCGCAATCACCCCTGGGAATTTCGCTTAGCTGTAGTAGAGACAAACAAAGTACAAACAAAGAGCTACAAAACCATCTCTTGATCATGTGATTTGGCCTAGTGGCTGTGGAGATATGGCCA